>UZAN01041358.1:38523-50782 GCA_900618425.1 Echinostoma caproni | reverse complement strand
GGGGGGGGGGGGGGGGGGCAGAAATAATGGGCGTAGCACATCTGAATCAATAACCGAATTTATTTAGTGTTTAGTACTCTAAATAACTACACCGACACATAGCACTGGCACGCGGTGCCGAATGGATGCCTACAAACGAGGTGGGAAACGGAAGAAGACAACACACTGTTGATCCTAGCGAAATAGACTCAGTGTCTAAGAGAAATGAATTCAAAGGCGGTGTAGCCAGATTTGATATCAATGACAAAATGTTTTCGTGTTTTATTTTTTGGGCAATTAATACACCATCACAAAACATGCCACTCATATAGTAGAATGTGCAAATCGAAATGGTTTGCGGACTATGTCCGTGGGATCATGAGCGACAAAGGGGATCAATTATCACATTTGTTTGAGAAAGAAAGAGAGATGACACTGTTTTGCCTTCGTTCATTGTACTTTTCTTCAGTTCAGCTTTTTATCCCATTGTACCCAGGAGTTTTCACATAGGATGATTCCCGATTATCAGGTTTCCCAAATGAACACGGAGAAAAGAGTAAGGGTTAACAACAACAAAAATTGATTTTCTTTGTTTTTATCGTTTGTTGATGAGCAGTCTTGTGAAAAGAGACGACAGAATTTCAGGGGAATGAATAGGCGACAAGGTGAACCGTAACGATATGGATTATCTCGCTCGAGTGCGGTTCACTTTCGATCGTCGGTCTGACTGGAACTGTCAAGAATATTCTTCAACAAAAACTAGAGAGAGAACCTCTGGAAAGAATGGCTGTAGGGCATGGGTGCCCAAACCAGGGTCGAAATAACATCTCCCTTTGAAATCGTATCCCGACCTGCCAATTCCATATGCTCGCAGAAGGTATACCATTATAGTCGTTTATTTTCAAACAGATGTCTAAAAACCGTTTATTTTGGACTGTCAATCGTCACCATCGCGACAAACCATGGTAACATGGACTGAACTGGTACGTATTGCACTTAAAATCCTGACTCGTGCTTCGCTGAACAACCAGATTAAGTGACTAAATTATGACAATGAACAAAAAAAAGAAGACAGTTCGATAGGAACAAGAAAAGAGTCTGTGGTGAAAGAAGTATCTAGATCAATCAATCAACTGAAGTACGGAATTCTGTTCAATCTCTCTCTCTTTCTTGTTTCATTCAACGGACAATAAGCGATATCAAATCCAACATATACGACACAAGTAATTGGAATCCAGTATTTGCTCCCTCTTCTTATCGGGTTTAAGTCACTCATCGCCAATAACTGAGGCACCATCACCAATGTATAAAAAGGCTGGTGTCATGGAGAACCAACAGAGAATGCACAGTACAGTTTTTGTACAGTGCATAATACTTGTGAATCTCCTGTCGGACTGAGACCAAAATTTTTCGACTCCATAGCCCAGGCCTGTAGTTTTGAGTTAGCTGAATGATCGTGAACGGATTCGATTACACGATGCATATAGCGGTATCACTTGATGCACTCATGGAGCAAAACTGTTTCGAAGACTGGACCCATCCGATGAACACAGTATCGGCGATTTCGCATAGAGCAGCACATATAAATATGATCGATAGACTCCAAATTTTCCCCTAATCCGCAATATGGGTAACAGGACCAGATCATAATTATCCTCGTACAGCGGGGTACAGTGAAGCGAACTTCACTGACCGCTGCCAAGCTCACGGTGTGCAAAAATCAAGTGATAAAGCACAAAATGGAGGGATTGGGCCTAACTGGAGAGAGGCAAAGAAAGTGAACCTCTATGGTCAACACACAGAGCACACAATCTAAGTGTGCATACATACCTTTACAAGCATTCTGACCTGATAAGAAATGACAACAAGAACACCACTGCTGTCGGTTATTTGCCATATCCTTCAGTGTCTCCAACCAGTCAGTCGCAGTCTTTTGAACCTCAACCTGGAAGACGGGAGACACCGATTCTACCTAATCGCTCTGTGCATTTCTTCATGCCTCGTTTCCACGCCATCTTTGGACCTTCACGCGGTTTCTTCCAACCTGGAGCCGTAACTGCAAATAGGGCGCGGTGCAGCAGACGATGGCAAGGCATGCGCAATACGTGTCCTAACCAGCGAAGTCGACTAATTTGAATTCGATGGGACAACAAATTCTCCATAGAATCATTACAGGATGTAGAGAGTGCATGAACAGCCTGAATTCCTTCATCAAATCCAATAAAAGCATATACATCCACCGCCTAAAACAAACACTTACTTTGGAACAATCTGGCAAACTGGATGCTTCTGAAAGACAAGAAAACGAGGCCTCGTGGAAACCGGAGGAGGGAGTTGGTACGGGAATTTGCAGAGAGGAGGCAGTCGATAAATCGACATCCGGTGAGAGGGAACAATCCGAAGTTTGAGCGGGCTGTGTAGGACTTCCAAAACGTGTGTGAGCCGGAGTGAAAGCAGAATTGTGACTGATGGGTAGGTCAGTCAGTCCAGGGTAAGAACAGGGGGGGGAAGGAGGAGGCGGAATAGAAAAGGAAAAAAAGTCAGACGATTGGACGGGGAACGAAACCCGTGTCAGAGAGAAAACACTGAGGATGCGTATGCATACACATTCGATGTGCTGCTTGATCAATCACTACTCGGCATCATATCATCACATATACACACCCAAGGCACTCATAATAAACCTCTGCTATTGTGACCGTTCAACAAACTGACATTTGGGGCACAGTCACCACAACTGGAATCCTTGTGCCTTGAGTGGGATAAGGTAATTCCAATATGCTAAACTGTTAGATTGGGAATCCTTCCAACCGAGCCATAACCCTGAAAGCTAGTACTAATTAAGATGAACGATGTGTGATGCCCACATTAAGGTTGCAAGAATAGGCTGTGATATATCGTGTATAGATAAAAATGGATAGAGGCCTGATCAGGTGCCTAGTGGTCAAGGGGATAGCATGCTTGCGTTCTACTTGTGCTGAGATCCCCGGTTCGCGATCCTCCGTTGGATCAATGGGTTCACATTACTGACGAGATCCGATTAGGCCGAAGCAGCTGTACAGTGATTCTCAGTATTCCAGTTCGCAGTGCATTTGTTCTGTATACGGCTAAATTCAAGATTTGATTCTTATTCGGTCCCCATGAAGCTCAGGAGCCCAAGAAAACACAACTGAGATAATTCTGTGTGCATGAACACACACACATAAATACGTTTCATGAATCTCGGGCACCGAAATTCATGGACGAATTCGTGTTCACTTTATCTCATAACTCGACAATAAAATATTTTCAGGAGAAAACTAGTCAAATAGTTGCAAACAAGAAATCTCGAAACACACAATCACGATTGTAGCTACCGAAATTGGCTATTGTTGGTGGCTTCAAGCAAACAACCAAAACATTTGTATATGTGTGTATGCATTTGAAGGAGGACTTGATTGAAGAAATATTCAATAAAGGGGAAAAATACGAATATGTACAATATGGAGAGAAAGAGTGTGGTTGAACAGAGGGTAAACAGAGAGAGACTAAGGTCTCACTATTCCACGTAGACGAACGCCTATATCACACAGGGAATTCAATAGGCATGAGTTCCGCGATCCACGTGAGTAGCATTGCAACAGGAATGACACAATAAGCACAAATACACTCACACACACATCCTGATGCTGGTGCATATGCATCTGAAATATCTAACAAACGGTTACTAGCAATTGGTGCAACCAAGCACAATGTGGAACGATGACAAGTGAGCCACACGATGACAAACCGGTCGTGTTACGTGAGGTACGGGGATGCAAGACAGAGGAATCAAAGCAGATAAGCAATTACCAGTAACAAATAGCACAATCCAGGACGGGAGCTGTGCTGAGTACAAGCGTGACGCATGAACCCCTCACTCACGGAGAACTCATTGACTCGCAATTTGACTGCTATTATTGTGCTAATCTGGCATTCATTCTATTCACCAGCCAACACAGTTTTAATATCACTAGAGTGAGCAGGAAAACAATCACCAGAAAATGATTAGAAGCATGATGAAAGATCATATTTGGAAGATGATTAGTGAGAGATCCACTTTGAGAATATCGGCACATTGAAGCCGATCTCAGTAGAGAGTAAATTACATGATTGTCATGCAGTTTTCACTTGATAATTCGTACAACAGCCTCCGGAAGTCCCAGGTATGGTCCAAGGTGTTTGTCTCGATTTTTGGCTGGTCACCGTTGCCTTACCCCTCGCGAAATGCTCCCATACGAACAAGCTTCTCCAGCAGCCTCTGTTGAGGAAGTCCTATTCACTGCCTTCTCGTGGCAGAGTTGTTTTCCCACCAAAGTGAGAAGACAAAAACCGATATCCGGGGTTGTAACCAGGTTGATGAACCACTAGCAGTTCACCTAGNGGCTAAAACCCCTGATTCCAAACCAACCAAATAAGAGGCGTACAAACCACACACACACACACACCTGTGGTCATGGTCATCGGCTCCATTGAGTACAGAGGTGTATTTAACACCTTGGACGTTTGGCGCCGTTCAAAGAGCGTATAATCCGATGGCCTCCCCCCGTAAAATTGCAACTTTCCCACACCGCATTGTTGTCTTATGGTCAGACTCTGACTAGTCACAAGCTCCGGTTGTAAATTCCTCAAGGAAAATTCCCTGTTTCGGCCGTGACAACCTATTAGTACCGTGCCCAAGAGCAAGTAAATCAAGGAACTCTTTTCTTACGAAGACGATTGCACCGTGAATTGTTTAGTACGCAGTCTAGACTTTGATGTTTTATGTACTATCAGTATTGATATACCTGGGCAATCATTAATGGTCATTTCTTTTGGCATAATAAATGTCTACGTCTGGATTCAGACAAATGTGAACTACCATACAACACTTTACCGAACTGGTAAAAACCCGAGAACGTTATAAAAGGAGATGATGCCAGAATCTTGAAGATTTGAAAAATGCCTTATTCGGTGGGATGCCGCAATCCACGATCGGTAACGTGTTTCACCTATCACCATTGGAATGGGCAACGCGTAGCCACATGTTCAGAGATGTGATATGCTCAGAATAGGAACTATCGGATCAGTTCTAGAGGCGGGAATCACCAGTGTGTCACGTTGGGAAAAAGACTGATGCGCGGTCGGACGGCAAACAGATAACATATGCTGGGTCCTTTTCGCTCATACCGCATAGTTCGTCGTGTGCGCTTAGTTGTGTGTGTCGATGTGACTCAAAGAAAAGACTGTGTGAAAAATCGGAAGTATTACAGATGGTAGTTGACGATCATCACAATACGTAACGGTGACGGATGGGAAATCCGGGAAACGAACTGGAGAATTTATTTACATAGTCGGGTACACATGCGCGCGCGGCTGTATATACAAGCAAGCCGCCATACTGAGTGCATGGAATGTGTAAGTAGCTCGTTCGTCTTCTATAAAAGCGAGAGGAAAGAAAGAAATAGCAGTGGACAGAAACGAATCGCTTTTTTCGCAAAATATCGTCCGATTGAGACAATCTGATTGTCCGTCACTAATATACGCACTGTCAGAGTTTGTTTGGTCGAGTCCGATAGGCTGTCCGACTAAACTGACGCCGCTGCTCATCAATCCACCCTGAGGTTGGGTGGAATGGAGGATAATGGCTTAGACTCGTGCACCATTCTGTGTGTACGTTTGTGTGGACATAGGTACGCACATAGTTTGACCAATCCGGTTTCTCTGGGCCGACTGACCCAGTTTCAGACAACAAGCCTAAACAGGCCACAATGATGTAGTGTCAATAGGCCAACGCATTGGGGTGCTTGATAGAAATTTCGATTTCGTTCCGGGACTAGTCTGTACCACTAACACAACCAGAAGCCTGTCAGCACAGATGATACGATGATGTACGAGTGTTGAGCCAGGTCAGGCAATCGACTTGAAGCAGGTACCTAGGAAAGAATGCGTCATGCATGGATCAATTTCGGTACCGACTATGCACACCAGAACCACATATGCATTGGTTAATCCGACAGAACAAATGACATGGCGTGGTTGGAATCGAAAACTAAAACCTTTCATTTCAAAGTAAAAGTCTACACAATGTCTGTAGTCTAACTGAATTGACCCAGTGCCCGGGAACTTGGAAAGTTGTAGATACATGCACTGAGTCAGGAATTACGCAAAATTGAAAGCTTCTTCCATCACTAGTTTACGGTGAAACGAACAACCAGTACGAGGAATGAGCATTACTGTACGATAATCTGGGACAATGCCGTAAAGAAAACGGTATACGAACTCAGTCATACTGAGCAGTGTCCATTTAGCGATCATTTATGTCCATAATAACTAACGCGTTCACGTCCAAGCTGTATTTGTGTGAACCCTGAGATGATATAGCACGATAGGCGCTTATTGTCAAATAAAACAACTTAATGATAAATGAGTCATCCAAATGATCTCGAAGGTCCACTGTTTTGAAAGATGATTTTACGATCGAAACGAATGCAAGACACCAACTGTCGCTAACCCCCACCCCCGCTTCCGATCCCCCAGGCAAGAGGTAAACATTCATCCACTGTGGTAGTATCATTTGGATGAAAGAAGTCAGGCGTGTGTAAGATGTGACTCAACACAAACAAAAAGTTGAGAGAAAATGCAAACCTGTGTTATCTTGCCAATTAAAGCCGAACGATGACTGTATTTGACGCTGAGGATCGTCCTATTCACACACACACACACACACACACACACACACAAACACACACACAGAGCTGTGGAGCCACCGTGATCAAACAAACCACGAATCAAAGAACTCAGAGTTGATCACATAGTCGTGAGATGAAAGATGACCTAATCAGTGTGTGTGTAGGCGAAAAACGCTGGATGAGATCTACAAGGAATTCACCCATTGACAGGTACAGGTTCAGAAATAAGTGAACAAGCACACATACACACACACAAATGCATAAAAAATCGGGATCAAATCGCTATCAATACGGCACTACTGTCCCGGAGCAATCGAATTAATGTTATTTTTCCGTGTCAAAAAGGGGAAGCTATTTTAAGGCCAACTGTTTATCATTTGTCGTTCAAAACTTACCATATGCCTGAACACGCACGCGGAGAGTTAGGAAAGATACAACTGGCACAGGTCATACTCTCGTTCACGCGTTGCTTGCACATCCGACCGGAACACATATCACCCGAACAGGGGGGCTGCGATCCGGCGGCGTTCCCCGGTCCATCACCTGAGGCCATCATCATACTGGCACCAGCGGTTGATACCGTGGTGGCTCGAGTGGCGGCTGTGCAGGAATGAGACGAACAGGCAAAATGTACTCCGTAGCTTGGATGCTGAGCTTTGGCACCGAGACCGGACGAGAAGACCGGATGGTGCCAACTAAGCCGAGACCCGTAACAGTACTCGCGTTGTTTGGAAGCGCGTAGCATCACACCACTGGAGTTGGATTTCGATCCATTTATGCCACCAACAGACAATTGGTCCGTGTTGCTTGATTGCTCCGTACTCGCTGACTTCGAGGTTGGTGTCGGTCGAATCGCGATTGGACGAGGTAATGTGCTAAAATGCGACTCGAACAGGTGTGCTTCAATCAGTTGTGAGTGTCTGTTTGATCTTGTCTGGCCACAAAGATAAAATGTCGCATGGTTGTGATGCGAATGCAATTGTTGGTGTTGTTGCTGTGCTGAGGCAGATGCACTCAAAGAACGACAAGCACGTTTGGCCGGTAGCAGGTGAGCCTGACACGAGCACGGAGTAGTGATAGACCAAAGAGCTGTTTTGTCCAGGGATAGACGGTTCTGATTGGACGGGGATACGTTGAAAGACGGGATGAACGAAGTGCCAACGCAAGTCGTATTGAAAGCCAAAGAGGACCGAGAGGTGGATGTGTTGTTAATGGGATTGTGATTGTTGTGGTACGGAGTGTATACCGGTGCGGTGGTCGGCGCGCTCGCCGAATCTGAATAGATCAAAACAAAACAAAAGTTAAGTGAGCTGACTTGGAATGAACAAGCGGGACAAAACATATAACGCATACCGTATTGGACGATTAAACAGTACATGTGCCTTCACTCGTTTTAAATAAACTAGACTAAGAGTAAAATGATATGGACGTCACATACAGATCGGTGATTAACTAAATTCATCAACTGCGGAGTTCCCAGAGAACAAAAAATGACAATAACAGATAAAAATGCGCCAAAAGTAAGCCCCATAGAAAGAAGTGAATACTCACGACCGATTCGAGCAGGGACCGCAAGGGTTCGTGAAAGAAGAAAGCGTCTCAGATCTCGACGAGGAATCCCTTCAATCCCGTAACGTGTGCACTAGCGATTTTCCAAGGATCGTTGTGCAGTAAATCTCGTATCATCTGGAGTCGGCCAGGAAACAAGCGGGGGGACATTCAGTCACCTTTGCTCGTCTTGACTCCCCTGCGCTTCGCGAGCGCAGAGTACGTTTGCATTACAAATACATTATGGTAGTGCTGAATAGAAAACTGAGTGAGTTGGAATTCTCTTCTTTCTTTAAATGTCATATCTTCAATCCTGAATCCGGATTAGTTGCCACCGGTGGAGTTCAACTGAGCAACTCTCTTCATAGGTGATATTTCAATGAGTACCTTCTTTTTTCAAAATTCCTGTACAGTGGCGTACGTTACACAGAATACAGTCATCAATGTGATGTAGATCGATGATAACAACCTTGATCAACGACGTGCAAGTGATACACACCTCACTGAACCGCTTGGATATCACGGTACTCCAAATATTGAAATATGTTCAGATGCACCCAAACAACCCAGTGATGCTCTGGGGCTGAAAGGAACCTTCCATCAGTTTGTACAACAATCAACCATGCACTTTCGTGCGCCGCTTTTGGTTGCTGTCTTAGGCTCCCCATTCCCATGAGCAATAGGAGAAAGACAGGAGTTGAAAGTAGAGTCAGAGAGAAAAATGGAGAATTTCAGTGGACTAAAGTTGCAGAGATTGAGATGCACGAACGACAGCCATATCACTCAGTGTCTCTATCCACCAGTTACGATCATCCCAAGATCCCCATCCAAGGAGACTAATGGGATCTATGTGACCGAATCTCCCAATTAGGGTTTCCATATCCTCATTCCAGGTCTTCATTTGACCACCCCTGACCTTTTTCTAACCCCGTCCTGCCTCAGCAAACATCGCTCGTCGTGGCAACCTATCTGGCGGCATGCATCACACGTGCCAAATCAACGTAATCTGTGGAGATCTGCTACTTGTTCCAGTGGACGATCACGATTACCTAAAACTCTATGCCTATACTCAGCATTGCTCATCCGGTTCCCCCACCAGATTCGTGCGATGCTGCGAAGACAGTCTATCTTTATCCTGTTTTCTCTAAGACCAAGTTTCTGCGCCGTTTAACAGAACTGGTCGATATATATATTGAGAGTACCACAGATGCCTCAATTTGGCAGATGGTAATCGAGCCTCATGTATGCGAGCTGATCTTCATCCGTGATGCGTCCACCGCATCCCCAATAACAAAACTTGTCCACTTGGTCTAGTACTCCCCCAGTAAGAGTGAGTCTGGGTGCTGGATCAACCCAGTCTTGTAGCAGCATTTTACACTGAAGGTGCAAAACGCATACCAAACATCGACACACTACTACTCAAGCCTCCGAAAGCCTCAGTATGGTCGGGGGTGGGTGTCTANAATAGCCTCTGCTGAGGAAGCCCTACTCACTGCCTTCTCGTGGCGGTGTTTTTCCATCAAAGTGAGAGGACTAATAGCCGACATTCGGGGCTATAACCGGGCTGGTGGACCACTGGTAGTTTACCTAGGGGAGTTGGCCAAAAACCCTGATTCCAATCTAACGAACCACACACTTTCCTAGTTGCGGTCACCGGCTAAATTAGGCATCGTCGAGTATTGGGCACCTTGGACGTTTGACCCCGTCCGAAGTAAGTATGATCTGATGAACTGGACACCGGCCCCCAATGGGCTGCGGTTTTTGCACATCACCCCGCTGCCTTGCGGATTAAGCTTGGCTAGCCGAAGGCTCCGGTTGTGGTAGCAAATCGATGCCACCATCCTCGCTCGAGGATAAGGCTGTTTCAATAATTAAATCTAGAAAAAATAGCTAAATAGAAAGGGAGAGAGAGGGCGACCCTGACGAACAGCACTTTCTGTAGTGAACTCAGGCGAGGAAGTGGCGTAAGCTTGGACTCGACTTCAGCTATTAGTGTAAAGGGATTGTAATATTGAAATAAGTTTCTCGGGCACACTCTTCAGAGAAAGGCAGCACGGATCTCATCGATAAATCTAAGAATAGCACAGAGATCTAAATAATATCACACTTAGGTTAAACCAGGAGTGTTCAAAATGAAGTGCCATAAGACTGGACGCCTTCCATGACGAGGTGGCTGTTCGATTTCCGAGTGTTTTATCTGTGTCCCGCCTTAGGGGCGTGAGTCAGATCAGACGTTTCGAGAAAGCTCAACGAATTTACGCAATAACGTATCTCAATCTCTAGAACAATGCAACAGTTCCGTGGCGACATCACGTGAACAACAACTAGGTCGAATGGGAGTTTATTGAATACAAAAAATTTTCATTTGCTGAAAGTAGACAAAACACTGCCGGATAGAGCAAATATCATCTAACAACTTAGAGGTTGCTGTTGACAACGATGTGCCATAAATGGAAGAATCCTAACAATGTTCAGGATATCGTGCTTGTTTAAGACTTGGGTGCGGGTTAAAATCCCGGCAAGGATGAGTCCTAATAAGGATGAAACAGTTGTCTGGTGCTCTTTGTCGGTCATCGGAAAGAGATTTCCGTTTCAAGTAATAATGTCCAGTTCATAACACACATTAAAGAAGTCCGATCAGTCATGTCTGACTGTCCAGCTGCGATTCAAAGGATTCCTCTCTAAATATAACCGATTAGAAAACTCTCAAATCGGAACCCGTGGCACAATTCAATTTATGAGACCCCAAAAGTAAGATAGGAAGTAAAGATTAATCATGTCCAGATGTCAAGTACCATATGAAAACTCGAAAAAAACGCTCCTATTCAGGTGATCCCACCCGCATGTTGTTGTTTCCCATTTATGCGTTATTTGCAGCCTGGTTGATGCAGACGGAGAACTATGAATATAAACTTATTCATACGTAAATTTGGTCATGTACTCTGTGTCCCTCGTCGGTCGATTAATCACATCGCGAGTTTCAATACGCGCGCACACACGCCCACGCAAGCAAGCACTCATTTGATCAAAGCGATCAACAATCTAATCGACCGACAAAATACCACAGCTCTTCTTATTCGTCTAGTTCTGTGTTTGACGTGAATTCCATGTTGAAAAAAGCACACAGGACTACGGATCCATAGGTAAATGGATTTGTCCCAATCGGTTAGACAACAACGACAGAATGACCAGTTTTAGTGAACGGGATAGCGTCAGTTGTGATCAATGGTTTTGTGGAAGAAGTACGATTTTGTAAATACAAACCTAAACAGTAAAAAAACAATAGAGAAAATTAAGCACCCTATGATCAGACAGAAGGTGCATGAGATGATCTAATTACCGAACGATCCACGAGCTAAATCTGACATCTAACGGTGATCTGATAGTGAGTAAATGAGGCACTGGAAAAGAGGAATAAGTCCACGGTCGGCACTGTTTGGATCTGGATTCAATACTGAGTACAAACAAGATCCCTCATCAACCAGATGAATAACGCATGCTTGTTCTGGAGTGCATGTGACGACTGAAGCAGTCAACTAGTTACGTATTCCCCAGTTCGAGCTCCTAAAAACATAACATCATTAAACAATAGTGAAGCGAATAATTATGGAATCTCGAACGAAATTTCATAAGCCGACAAAACTTCACACATTAAGTCCTCGGTCAACATTTCTCTGAAAACAACGAATGAGTTGCGTATAACAGAATCTCAGAGAGATGACCAAATTCAGACTTATCGTGCTCCACAACTAGGATAGGAAACTACATGTCTATGGGGTCATGTTGAGAACAAACCCAGTGAGTTTCAGTACTGAAGAAGGCACTGTGCTTTTCGCAACCGGCCTTGGTTACATCCACGACCAGTCATCCGAAACTCTCCCAATTACATCCATGCTTTTGTCAACGATGCCCATCAACACTCTCTTTTTTATAACACTTCGTGTGCATTCGTCGCCACAGGTGCTCACGAGCGTCTGACTGCGAATACTAAAGTGAAATCACAACTGTTGTTTAGGGAACTGAAAGTGAAAAATTTCATGTAA
>UZAN01041358.1:0-15683 GCA_900618425.1 Echinostoma caproni | reverse complement strand
TTATCATCCGAACTGTATACTTCACACTAAGTCTGATTGTGCTGCGTAATTACATTTTTACCGGTTTTCTAACTTATGAAACAAAATAAACAATATGCAAACTGACTGGTTCGTCCAGCAAACATGTGCCAGATATATATATATATATATATATATATATATATATATATATATATGTACTAGGTGCTTTTCATGCAAATGTTAGAATAATGTACCGCAAAGGGGTAAACATACAAACATAAAGTTACTACAGTAAGGATAGGGGAACATTCATCCAAACCACAAGTTATTGATAACGCGCTTATATATACGAAAACCATCAGAAGGATTAAAAACAGAAAAAAGGGTATTACATAGCCCCGTCATGGAAAAAGATCAGAAAAAAATGGAGGATGGGGTTAGGTTCCGACGTGTAACTCTTGAGCACGATTGATGGAATACCACCCACCATCTATGTCAAGCATTTAACGGACGCAATCCTAAAAGGATGATCCAGCTAGATATTAGGACTGTGATTAACAGTGAGAGTTTCAGTTTGAACAATCTTAAGCATGCACATTCGTGCGTGGGTTTAGGTTGCAGTCTTTTGGCTGCCCATTTAGAAGAACAATAGGAGGAAAACAGAAAGATTGAAAGTAGGATCGAAGAAAAAATTGAAAAGTTCAGTGCACTAGTGATGCAAGGACATTGAGAAAATGTACGAACGCCACTGTTTACGACACCCAACCATCAGTTATGATCATCCCGAGGTCCCCATCCAGAGAGCCTAACAGGACCTATGCGACCCAGACTCCTGGTTGGGGTTTTCATACCCTCATGCCAGGCCTTGGCTACCCTGGGCTTTATTCCACCCACTACCTGCCTCGGCAAACATCGCCTGCCGTGGCAACCTATTTGGAGACATGCGTAACACATGCCCAACCAGTGTAATTTGTGGAGGTCGACCACTTGCTCCAGTGAGCGACCGCGGTTGCCTAAAACTCTGCACCTAACCTCAGCATTGCTCGTCCGGTTGCCCCACCAGATTCGTGCAAGGCAGCGTAGACAGCGGTGTTTAGACACAATGTGAGAGGAAATAGTAGTGGATGGGTGTATGTTTTAGCTAAACGTAAAGAGGTGTAACTGTCTTTTCGGAGGGATAGGAGACCAGATAGCTAGGAGTGTACTTAGCTGGGGGAATGGGAAGACGAAGGGTAAAAATAACCGGAACTGCTTTGGCGAGCGACAGTTGGCGGGTTTATTAAGACGAACAAACCNGAACAAACCCGTGTTTGGTTATCTGAATGAGTGTGGAGCATTGATAACGGGCTTGGATACAACAGTGTTGAGAACGGCGATTTGGGGACAAACGCCAAGTTAGCAAGCTTCGTTCTTCGCACCAAATAAGAGGAAACGAGTGTTTGTAAACCATTCAGGGGAGTGCTGATTTCCGGGAGGGAGGAGAGGGCGGTGGAGAAATTTTGGGAATAAGCATGTGCATGTTTTGGAAAGCAGTCTTCACAATATTCTACGCTGGCGCCAGAAATGGGATGCCTGTCGCGGAAACCACTCTAATCAGCAGACTTGGCAAGCAAAAATGTGCGTCGAGAAGGGAATTTCGGGACGACAGATAAGACAATGTTCCAATGAGCCAGGAGGGGAAGATAGAGATAAATCCTCGAGAAGGGTTTGATCGACTGTTTACAATGCTAAGTGCTCTCGTTTCATGGCCAATGGTTGTGACCATCACGGAGTGTGCTAACCATTTGCTCTCTTGGACATTTAAATCATCAGAGATGGTGAAGATCGAAGTGTTGGAGTTTGATAGCAAAATGTTTTCAGTGCGTGGCGAACTAGATCACAAACACACAAGAATCGGAACTGTTGGTAAGAATTTCAAAGCAAAAATGTCGGTTTGAACTTGTGTACCGAAAGGTTCAAGCAGCAACAAAACTGAAATTCGCAATTAGAAACACCGAGATCAAATAGGGATTGGGGGGGGGGGGGGGGAGGGTAACTGGCACTGAATGATGAAAGAACACACCTCGGGTTCCAATGAACAGTGTGGAGTGAGAGAGATGAGGGATCTTGTGAAAAACATCAACGGGGTGGCGGGTAGATTCAAGGATGTGGTGCACAGAATAAATGTTGCAGTTGAGATCGCAAATCTTGATACGTCTAACAGTGTGAAACGATATACTACTGTGAAGTGCGCATATTCATGAAGAGAGATATTGGGAACCTAAGCTCTTGGACTTAGAGTAGAGAACCGTACAAGAACCCGGATCAGAAGGGCGCTATATTGCACTGTACGACGGCAGAACTGTACTATTAAGCGATGGCGACACAACCCTTTGTGTTTAACAATACAAGTGGGGATGTGTATAAACAAGAAGAAATGGTAGGACATTAAAAGTGGTGTCACTTATGACCAGACCACCAATATGGCAACATACCTATTTGACAGTGCAGGACAGAAAAGCCACGTGAATATCATGACATGGGGGTATGCATATGGTACAACCGAATGGTACAGGTACAAATGTTTGTTTGTTCGTATGTACTTCACACAGACATACAAACACGAGACAATGTGCATCTACCAGAAAAAAGTCGAGACAGTAAAAAAAGGAGCCGGAATAGGAGGAGGAAGTACGTCAAAAGGGGATGTTTAAGGTGTCCAGAATCACACCACATCAGTCAGAAGCGACTGGACCATATATGAAGTGATTTAGTTACCAAGACACAACATATTAAAGGGTACTCACAATGAAGGTCCGAAAAAAGCACGACAGCATGAACAGACTCGATTTCGACCGGAACAGCGTACCTCCTGTGAGTGTGTTCACCAACCCCATACCCGGACTATCACTCTGGGATGAATAGACCATGATTACACAATGGTGGAGAAAAATCCAAGCTAAAGTATACAACATGTTTCAACACAAACGATCACACTGGGATCTGAACGTCACCAATGACAGGCAAGTATTTAGTCATCTATACGTAAAGGGATGACCAGAAAAAAATGAAGTGAGGGAAAGAAATTGGGGGAGGGAGAGGGTCACACAAGCAAGCACGGACTGGTATTTTGAAAACCAAAACAGTGGGTGAATTAAGTACAAGGGGAGACTTGAAGTCAGCGTTCTAATACTCCGATATGCCAGGTTGCAACATGACAAATTCAGCCGAAACAGGTGGGTACAGGTATCGGTACAATCTTTCATTCAACAGCCAGGAAGAATGCAAAAGCGGACTTTTGAATGAGAAATCCTGAGAAGTGTCGGCTGGCCATCATATGAATGCAGGCCAACAGTATCTTTCCTCCACCGACCCGAGTCATAAAATNCCCCCCCCCCCCAAAATCCAACAACAGTAGCAGCAAAAACAACAACCCAATCCTTTATCACGTACAAGCGTGACAACATTTTCAGTGAGGTTACCACGGCTTGGAGATACGGGTCTTTCGACCTTCTGTGATCGCAAGTACCGAACTATAGTGGATTAACTATCCTTTGAGACCAGTGGCGGATTTGCTTTTGATTCTATGGTGAATTTTATTGTATATAGAGAAAATGAAGCGTGAACTGAAAAGCTGTCTTGACCGGAAACATTCCGAAACTGGCTACACGTTACTTAAAAGTATTANACGTTACTTAAAAGTATTAGAGGATTTGTTTTCCGATTACGAGTCATAAACCTGGAGGCTAGAGCTGAACTGCTCGAGGTGTGAGGTCAGCAATAAGATCGCAAAGGTGTGTTGTGCTGGATAAATCGTATGAATACAAAATAAAAAACTATCTGGTCGGTGATCAAGTGAGTGGTTAGGGATTAGTTAGCGAACAATCACGAAGACCCTATTTAATAGGACTCTGCATAATAGAAAGTTTCAAGTAGATTACCGTTTCTATTTTTCTTTTTTCTTATATTCTTTGCTTTTCATTTTTACTTCCTTTTTATTAAATGGGTAATGATACAATTTTCAAGAAGGGGAAAGCGGCTAATCAAAGGTCTGCCATACAACACATAATGGGGAAAGTCAGGCGGTGGTGGTGGGATTCGAACACTCGTCGTCCTCCGGGGTGATAATGTGGTGATGTTACCACCGGGCTATCACCACCCGACTATTCATCTATTCTCAACAAGTAGCAAGTAGAAGTGAACCGATGAAGGGAAAAAGACACGAGGCAAGTGACAGCTGCACGAGTTGTCATTGCCAATTAATGCCCAACTAAGTTTAATTATCAGTTGGATGCAACTATAGAGGCCCCCCTTGAAAAGATTTATCTATAGGCTCCGTAACTAAGATTAGATAAGTCTATGGTCTAAGGTGTAGGCAACTGAAATGGTGCAAACCCTCTTACATCGAAATGTGAAATCCAACTAATGATTAAAATGCTTATGACACTGCACAATGTACAGTTACAATCGATATCTTTTCGGTTCACAGATTCCGAATACAGAACTGAGCCTTGACAAAACGGAATTATTTACACCCATGATAGATGCGGGTCAGAGAAGCCTTTGGGAGACATCTCGCATCCTGGGCAATTGGACGTTGGATCACAATTAAGCGGAGGTGTCAAAAAGGTTTCGTTGACCGAAAACACTGCATGAGAGAGAGAGAAAGTAAATCGATCCTGCCATTGCGTACTCAGCTTCCGCGTAATGTTCACTTTAATTTCGACAATCTTTGCTTTGAAATGGTCTGGACGGACGAAATGCAATTTCGAATCGAGATAATGATATAATACAGACAAACCTGTATGAAACTCAGACAGTCCGGTGCGTATGTGAACAGGAAACGTGTAACCAGTCTCAAAAGATCGTACATTCCGAGAAAAAACACGATTGATCCCGTCATTTCCTAGTGATGAAATGACGAAACCTTAAAGGATGTGGACCAAGGGTTTGAAGAGAAAGGTTTCAGGACTTTTATGAGGCATCACACGGTTAAGTTCCTATTTGGATCTACCACTGTGGGGATTCTGGTAATTCACATAGAGGGTACATTTTTCGACGCACGACGAGAGCACAAAACCTGGCAAACTCGGAAGATTTTCACTCAAAAAAAAAACAGGTTGTGATTAGTTGAGAACTAGTGAACGAAGTAGAACACGAACAAGCAAAGTTTATTGCGAAAAACACCTATCCGTTCTGTGTTCGGAATGTCGCATTCGGATATCCTCAGGACATCAACATCACGCACGAATCCCGGTGCAAACGCAAGTGTGTACACAGAACGGAAACAAACCACACTTCTCGGAGGGTAATTCGACTATGACCATCTATAGAATATCGTGAATGATTGTAGAGAGACACACAGAGAGACTGTGGTAGGACACAAGCACGCACGGCAGGAGGCTTGTGGTACAAATGCAGTCAGTCGCGAGGACCCATCCTAATCGGTAGATGTGCAACGACAAGCGCAATTAGGACCGATTTTACCTGTGGGAACAGTTTGTGTAACCTGATGTGGAAAAGAGCACTGACAGCGTGACCACCACCACCACCACCACCACCAGTCAAGCCTTAGTTACTGTCCCAGCTCTAACCCATTTGACAATCCGAGGATACGCATATGCTGAACACAAATCCACTATCCTAAGGATGCACGCCCAGTCGTAGCCGATACATTTCGTACTGTATGTGCGCACAGTACGTCCACTGGACTGTCTCTCCTTTTCGCTAAGGCCTGGCAAACAGGGCTACGGCTCAACAGTCCGTGCAGAAAGAACACAGATGCGTACGAACATACGCGCAAACGAACCAGCACGTGATCTGTTAAGAATGGACCGGATCAGGCTGATTTGGCACACGGCCAATGCAGCCTGTCCGTCTACTGCGTCCGGGTGGTCGTCAGATGGACGCAACGAGAGTGACGTGATCGGTAAGATTTCTACACCGACCGCAGGCCAGGTTAACAGAAGGCGGCCACAATTACCCCCACCCTGTTGAGTACAATTATCAAAATCGTAGTGGGGTAATAGCGCGATTGGGTCCGAAAATGAGAATGGACGAGTAACATCAAAATACGCATTTCAAGTGTGAAATCATTGTGTTTCGATAACGACTGATCGCATTCCACAATCCGCTTCACCGGAATCGCTCTCATTCTAGTCCACATAGAATGAATTCGGAAATTGCACGGTGCATAACAGTAATACGTTAGGGGAAGTGGTTCATACCACCTGTGTACGAATCATTAACCCTGTATGAAAAAAATATGATGAAACTTGAATTGAATGAACCTAAGAGATGCATTTTTAAGTTACATGAATCGCCAGGAGAAAACCGTAACAGTGAAACAGTATCTCAAATCGATCAGGTTCACTAGATGGGTTTTGACTGTTGCACCGTGCAACTTGCGTGGATGAGTGAATCACTTCAATCATGTCTTAGCACACCAGATTCAAAGATTACGATTCAGATGTTCAACATTAAAATTAATGTTGCTATTGCTAAGCGAAAACTATCACATGACACGCACACACAGCGATTATGCCACTGGTCAGAATCTAATTTATGCATTTGGCGAACAATTCTGGGTTGCGTGAGTGAACAAAGATCTCCTTCCTAAACTTGGCTGGTCAAAGATAATGAAGACCAATGAGGACATGGTAGATATTACAATCGACTGGTAGTTTTATCTACGCATTCGCGTTTGGGACTGACGTTCAGATGATGTGTGCCAAACTATGCACATCATTATTTACAGGAGACAATGAGAGAAACTGTGTGGATCATATGACAAACGGATTATTATTATTCTTAATTCTGCTGTCGCACGTGCTGCACGGTTGTGCAGCGAGTCGTGATGACTAGAGGTTGCACATGGGCAATGTGTGGTCACATCATTTCACATGCTATCATTATGTGGCAGGTCATAAATTAACCAGAAACAAACTAAGACCCGCGCAGAGGTACAGGTAGATTATTTTAATCGGATACAGCATTCATTTTCGTCTACTGGCCGGACTTGGGATATTTAGTGCTTGTGGAGAAGACGACACATTAGTAGTAGCTAATCAGGTAATATAATTCATCCACCGTGAGCGATAACCCTGATCGATTGGGTCTATGAATAAGGCAGAACAAAACAAATGAACGAAACAAAGGGAAAAACTCTAAATAATAACGATTATCACAGCTGTGGGTTTCTAAAGTCGAGCGAAAACCACTATTATGTTGATTGTACGGATACCATACTGTGAAGATCGGAGGTCAGAAAACCATCATTACATAACAAGGTTTGTCTGTCGGAAAAGGGAGCTCAGTTCACTGATCCAAATGAAAACGTTCCATTCTATATGGTCACGGACCAAAACGTTGAATTCATGCCAAAAACAAAGCTTGATTGTAACAATCGCTTTAATCAATTACAATTGCAGTGCAATACAGGACGATTGCACAGTAAACTGCGAACCGACAGACGTACAAGGTAGAATTGTTTAGTAATCAGTCAATGGATAATCGACTGTGGGAATCGAAAGTGGAAAATAAACAGACGCGACCCGTATAAACTCAAACAAAAGGTAATAAAAAAGAAATGTGATAAACTATGCTGGTCGATAGGACGATCTACATACGTAGTAATAGTAGAATGCGGGCTATATGTAACACATGTCGGCCAATCCCAAGTTCCTCAGCAAGTCTCAGATCTGGGATTTAGCAAACAAGGCTTGCATATACATATCCACAGAACATGCAAGAAAAGTCATGGAATGCATCATTTTCCATAAGGACGGTCGCACAAGTTGTCATTCCTGTTCAACTGCATTGTAAACGAAATACTGGAGAAGGTACTAAGTGGGCTCAAATGTGATGGTACTGAATGGACAACCTGAAAGAACCTGTACAGTTCGGAGTAGACTGGCAATATCGTTTGCCTGTTTGCAAGTGTTGAGGACGCGCAAAGAGCGGTGGACAAGATAACAAGTTCTGTTACTCCATTTGGTGTAACACTTTGGATCCTCAAAGTGCAGTGATGCTGCAGAACTGGATATTGTCTATCCCAGCACTGATGTTTGATGGCCAGGAATTAGTTAAAATGGATTGCTTCTCCTACTTAGGCAGTGGCGTGACAAAGGATGGTTACAGAGTAAAGGAGGTTAACGCCCGCACTACAACGGCTCAAGCAGTGTACACAGAACCTTTCACACCAACGTAGCGTTTCCTTGAGATTAAAAGGTCACAAATGTTGCACCACTGTGCGGTCAGTCCTGCTGGCTGGGGGTAAACTGATGAGTAGATGGCAACAATTCGGTGAAGATTTTGTTACTATATTGAATTACAACTGGTAGGCTCCGCTAGTTGGGATATGTACTGCGAATACCTAGCGGTAATCTACCATACCGTGCCTTATTTTCAGTGGCCACTGCAGACTGGGGAAAACTTCGTGGAGGTTAACAGATGACGTGGAAACGAGGTATGAAGAAATGAACAGAACGAGTACGCAGGACAGGTGTCTTCCATCTCCCAGATTGGGGTCTGCAACTAGCCCGTTTCAGACAGAAGGATATGACAACGAACCGCCAGCAGTGGTGTTACCATTTCTTCTTAGACCTGAACACTTGAAAAGGTATTTAGACGGAATTAGATTGTGCACTCCATACGTTGATCATTGTTGTTCACTTGCTTTCTCCCTTTCATCTGCCCACCTTAAACACTACCACTTAGTTTTTGTATATAGTAATCTTGACAGCGATCAGTGAGGTTCCCTTCACTGTGCAATGATGATCACATACGGGAACACTCGAACCAGGATCATTTATCAGAAACNTATGTTAAAGAGTAATGTCAATAAATACAGAGTACAACAGTACAGGTCAGTATTACATCGTCTCAGAGATTGGGTCCGAATCCCATCGTCGAAACTCAACTCTCTCGTTTCATGCGTAACCCCAAGACAGTCTTTTGACGGACTGCTATCCCAACACCTAAGACCGATTACGCATGTCCATTCAAATTCAAAACCGAAAACAAATGTACTCGCCACATAACGCTCTGACTGAAGAATGAAAGTAATACTTCGTAAGAAATATTGACAACACTGACGGCAAGCAGCTACACTTTCGTCCTTTTTACTTTTTATTGCACATCCAATTGTGATGAACAGCAGATGGGACGAACCCCATAGTCACGAGGACCTGCTGTTCAGTGGTGGAAACCTGCAACATAAGCCCCGTGACTTGGAGTGGCGAACCACATAAGGCCCCGACAGGTTGTGGTATTGAACCGGACGACAGCAGAGCTGCCTACCACCAAAGTCGGGTGGCGGGGCTAGAACTTCGGACCACAGGGTCCTAAGCACGCCGGTGACAGCGATTAAACCACTGCGCCACCATCACCGTCTGGATAAACATCATGCCTATCTTATTGCGGTACCATTCATTTGAGTACTTCGAATCCCCAGAGCTTAGGTTTTCGATTCCCAAAGACGAGCACTAGATCTTTATGACTGAGGTTGACCGATTCTACTGTTCATCACACTAAGGAATGCACATTGTATTTATCAGTGCTTTGAGAACAAGTATCAACTGGAATCGACAAAATTAAAAGTGAAGAGGGTGATAGGTCGAGAGGAGGATAATAAAAATAAAGAGAAACATCTTTTTTTCACCGTCAGCGTGTTGATTTTTCCTGCCTGTTTTATTTTCGTCTGTTATTGGTCTCTGTAGTTCAGTGGCTATACCACTCCGCATCAACGCCACGAACTTCTGTTTTTAGCCATCTACCAGTGTCCCTGATCAAAGACAATCCTTAAACCTTGATCTACAACCTGCAAGACGGGCATCAACAGAAGTCGGATTCTTCATATCCTAACACCGTGTTGGTTTGCCCACTGACTCATTTCTTCCAGCGTTGCCAAGCACGTGGAAACGGAGCCTGGAGAGGTGGACAACAGGTAGGCATATGCAAAACATGACCGAGCTATCAGAAACCAACCGTCAGCACTTGATACATGAAAAACAGACCCAGTTAATGCTCACCTAACTTTTCCTCTCGACAAGAATCATGCTCAGAAAACATCGGTGATCGATCAGCGTCCTCGGTCCAGAGGCCAGGTTTCGCAACCGCTAAGCGAAACACTGAGACCAGCAGCGATGTTCAACTTTCGAATAAAGGAAAATTGGATGTCATAGAGGTGCAACAGGTGTCCCAGGTTGGTAAAACCCACTCTATATCTCGGCATTCGTGATGTGATCTCTCCAACACCACCCGTAAGTGCAGTCAAGCTCCCGAGACACTTAAAGCTCTCGGCTATTTCTGCTCATCACTGCAGGGTGAGTGTAGATACAGGCTCTTGTCAGTCTTCTACAAGCATTTTGTATCTGGATGGTGCACACCATGGCATATTCCACATACCAAGCGGCTCAGGCCACGGTGGATCGACTCTGTGTTATTACTCAGTAAGGCGAAGTGATTATGGTGCATGTTTTAGTATGTACTTTATACTGGTGAGGTGACCTGAAAACGCCCAACATTACAGCCATTTGTGACTAGTGGAACTTTAAATACGACAAAAAGGACTAAAACACGCTGACTAGAAAGACTCAGACCATCTGATCACAGGTAATACATATATCAGTTCAGTTTGTACAACCGTTGACCAGGCACATCCGTGTGACGGTTTTCGTTGCTGTCTTTCGACTGCCCATTTGGATGAAAGGGTAAAAGAAACACTGGAAAGTTGAAAGTAAGGTTGGAGATAAAATGGAGAATTCCGGTAGATTAGGGTGGCAAAGATAATGAGTAAATGCACGAGTATCAGTGTTTACGACAGCCAAATCACTTAGTGTATGCTACCACTGATTACGCTGATCCCGTGGTTTGCATCCAGGGGGTCTAACGCAACCTATATGATCGAGTGTCCTGTGCAGGGTTTTTCCTACTCTCATTCCAGGTTTGGGTTTGGTCACCCTTCACTTTTATCCATCCAATGTCTGCCTCAGAAAACAACGCGCTCCGTGGCAATCTATTTGGTGACATGCGCAACACATGTCCCTAACAACGTAGTCCATGGAGGTTGACTAGTTGCCTCACTAAACGACCGCAATTGCCAAAAAATATGCGTCTAATTTCAGCATTTCTCGTCCGATTGCCCCCTCCTTTTCCTCCAGATTCGGGCAGTGCGCCGTAGAAAGTGGGGTTCGAAAATCAACAATCTGTTTTATCCTGTTCCCCTAATGGACAAGTTCCTGCGCCGTAAAACACTGACAAAATTGCTACAGCAAACAGTCGACCCTTCACGGATGATGCGATGGCACAACGGATGTCTAAGGTTGTCAAATGCCAATGGAGCCATCTGTATACGAGCTGATACTTCATCCGTTGTGCCGGGTGAGAAATAGCTGCCCAAATAAAAAAAACCTGTCCATTTTCTCTACTACTTCTCCAGTTAGAGGCTCTGAAAAGCGGTTCTTATTTGTTTTGAATAAAACACCTGGTAATTAGCGTGCAGTAAAAAGCACAAAGGCTTACAAGATGACTTATATCCAAACACAGTTAAACACAACCTTTTGTAAAGGCTTTTTGTTGGACCCCGTTGTGCAATTACGAGCTAAGTTTTACAAGCACAAGGACCTACTGTTAGTTTGGGACAACAAGAACTTCCGGAAGCATCATTAAGGTCAGGGGTGGGTGGATTGGGTTGTGGCTGGTCACCGTTCCCTTAACCCTCGCAAAATGCTCCCAACCAAGGGTCTTAAATAGCACTGCTGCCTTCCATGGCAGCATTTTCCCACCAAACGAAAAGCCAACATTCGGAGCTTATAACTAGGTTGGTGAGTCAATAGCAGTTCACATAGTGGAGTTAGGTAAAAACCCTGATTCCAAACTAACCAAGGTCCACACACACACACACACCTTCCTGGTTGTGACAGTGGTCACTGGCTCGATTGGGTATCGAGGTGGGGTTGGCACCTTGGACGCTTGATCCCGCTCAAAGAGAGTATGAACCGATGAACTGGAAAGCGACCTTCCCCCTCTATTAGATTGCCAATTTTAGACGCCCCTCAGCCTTGCTCTGGTTAGCCGAAGGCTCCGGTTGTGATTTTCCAAGAAAATTCACCTGTCTTGGCCTTGGTAACTTGGCAGTATCGCTCCTAAGAAAAGATGATGGAACGCAATTTGTTTTTATAAGGATTATCGTACCGTGATTTGTTTGGCACACAGTCGAACCTATCCCGGTGCATCGTCTGAAGTAGGGAGGCTTCGATTTGAGCGTTGACAAAGTTGGCCACCTTATTTTTATCTTCTGTTTATCATCTCTGCTCGTGTGAAATCTAGAGCGGTTTTAGAAAGCCTAACCAGTAGAATCAACTATGACGATGGATATCCTTTACTTTGACGATAAATTACACCTACCTCGAGAAACATCACGAGCTGGAAAAATCCACTTCGGGACGAGTCTCATTATAAGCGGAAACAAAGAACCTGCCTGCATCTTTAGCATTGAATTTTTAGGACTCTGGTGCTAAACTCAGCATCTCTTATGACATTGCGTCACCATATGGGCGCAATGTCACAGAAGCAGCGGTCGAACCCGGTAATACACATTCTTCCTCAATGAAGACATGCTTGGTTAAGTTATTAAAAGTGATATGAAGAAAAATAGGGATACGGAAATAACAAAATACAACCTAAACGCTTATTAAAATTGTTTTGATCTACTGATCCACCTCTTTAATAATGGTACGGCACTGAAAAATATGATCAGACAAAAGGTTGTAGCATACATTGGACCCATGTTCACTCAGTTCAATTCGGTTTTAACAGCCATTAACCATGCACTTTCGTGCGCCGGTTTTGGTTGCTGTCTTTTGGTACCCATGGAAAAATATGGATATTTAGGATTCACAAACGTAGAAATAGGTAACGGAACTGTATCTAAAAGTATATTTATGTGACAGATACACATACGATAAAACTTCTTCACTGAATAACTGATTCTCAAAGCAGGAAATGAACCCTCTGCAAGCGTTATTTCATCTAAGGACAGTCTACAAATTGCTGTTTCTTTATGGCCTAACCCATTTTTGCAGAGCGTCTTATCTACCGTATTTTTCAATAAAGAAACAAGTTACATCTCTATACTAAATATAAAGGTGAAAAATGTCCGTAGTCTGGTGCTTTTGTCAGAACATTACAGTGTAAGAGCACGAAGGAAAACGGTAACAAGTCAGTCTATGGTACCACTGTTACAACTTTGGGTTACAGTAGTCACTGGTGCAAATAATCTGGTCAAACCGGTTGAAATGCATTGATCAAATGTGCTTCATAGGTCAGTACGCTGGAATAAGGATCTATCGGTACTCACACATCAGGAGCTAATGAAAGCAGCTGTAAACTGTTTAAATTAAGCGGGTTGTATAGTGTATACAGAACAATTTTTCATGAATGAATAAACTGTCAATTTTAGAATGTAGTAACCTACTTTTAGGTGAAAGAAAACAATCTGAGGCATATAAAAACAAATGGGAAAGTTGCAATCTACTATCATCAAAACCGTCGCACAGAGAAATGCAAACATGTCAATTCAAGAGATCAGTTTTGCAAAACATGGTGCATGGTGAGCTATTCTATTAAATATTGTTGTATAATGCACTAAAGTATGAAGTTCGATTCATTTCGCTAAGTTAGGTAGCAATAATCTGAGATGAATGCGACTCGTGAAAGAGCCGAAATTATTACCAGGAAGCATTCTGGCCTACAATCGGTGTCATTCAACAAAAAATACCTGTACCCATCTATTCCGAGTGAAAGATACTCAATGTAATTCGTTTGCTTGTTTCAATAATCCAGTTCAGAAGTTGTTGGCGAACCCACCCATCCTAGGGTAAGATAGCACCGAGAATTAAAACGAAATAAAAAAACGGGACGATTACTTTTGGTATCCATCAATGATCTAGCCCTGCTCCCCCCGTTTACTAAACCGTCATTCATATTTACGGACGACGCTAAGCCGCTTAGCTCGCAACAAAGGTACACTTCCAAACAGACTGACATGGTGTAAGCATGGCTTGAGGAACGGGGTATCCCAGTAGACTCGGTTTGGTGTAAGGACCTGCAAGCTGGGAAAGAGCAGGGGGCTTAGCAGCGGTTTATCGGAGCAAGAGTAGGAGTCCGTTGGAGTGCCAGATAAGGAATCCAGGGGTTCTCTAGAACTCCGCGTTTAACTCCACTAGCTAGCGCTTAGCTGCCTCCAACATGGCTGACAAAGTGATCTTTAAGTTGTGCCCGAATCGTGACGTTCAGGGCCACAAGTGTTATGTTATACATGCTATAGATGACCATTGTTTGGCCCCACCTGGAGTACTGTGCAAGTTTGGTCATCTGCTCGGAAGGACCACGGGGTCTTGGAGAGATTTCAGCGACACTTCACGCGTATGTTCCTATATTTAGCGGGCTCGATATACGCTGAGCACTTCCATCAGCTGAAACCCCTCTAACTGGAACGGAGAAGGTTGAGGGATGAGGCTTTTCGAGTTATGATGGGATTCTCACAGGGAATCTTACATCTATTCCACCGGAATAAAGTCGCAAACAAGAGACAGTTGAAACAGGAGAAATGTCACGGAACAACCATCACGTTTAACGAACCATCAATACCTGAAAAAGCTCTCTCAGCAAATAGTGGTTCAAAGAACCGGTATGGAGTTCAAGTTGTAGCTTAATGCATCCGAGGCGACTGCGCCTCCTGATTTTATGTGAAACCTGTTTTTGGGTCACCAATAGCTTGCTTGTCTCTCTACAATTTACCATCAACGTTTTCTTCTTCGTCCCTAGCTTCTACTTCTCCAGACCCATGTGCCTTGGCTAAACATCATGCCGTATTCAGGTATTTCGCAATACTCAATATATTGGGTGGAGAATATATTCACCACCGCTCCCCCAAATCTTCATCGACCATTTTCCTTCTGTCACATAACTGTGGGTAGCCTGTAGCGGAAGGTTGTGAAGTACTGCTTTGACCTTTTAAATATCTCAGATGAGCACCGACGTGTGAAAATGGATTAGCCTGGCTCCACCGCAAGTCCTAACCTGACGCGGTTAAGAAAGGTATACCAAAAGCCTTACAGAAGCTATTGAGTCCAATGAAGGGAAATTCTTCTACAGGAAGCCTAACGTAACATCAAAGTGATAAGCAACAATCCCGTGAGCGGACCTCGAAGGAATTCTGGACGTTCCATTGACTGTGGTTATTTTCAGTCCATGAACTGAATCCAGTCAAATTTTTGTTTCACACTTTCGTGTGATGAAAAGCAGACGGAAAGAGCGCCATAGTGATCTACTGTTCAGTGATGGAAACCGGTGACCTAAGCCCTGGGACTTGGAGTGGCCAACCACATGAGACCCTGATAGGTTTCACTGAAGGCAGTCTTGCAACGATAACCTAGTTTTTTTAAGTGTACACCTAGTTTTGAAATGAATGCCATCAATTAAAGTAAACAGGATGTCCTTAGACAAGAAGACCTTCAGGACAAACTAACCAACATCACAAACGAGCAATTGCTACATCCGAAAAAGTGAATATACTAACATATGACTTTGGGATGGCTACCGAGAATTAATGCGGCATACATATAGTTACGTGAGGAAGTAGTTGTCCCATACAAGTATATAATATTCTCGAAAACAGATATTGTGCTAACCAGCTTAAACGTGATAGGTTAATAAAACTATTGTAGAATCCAACAAGT
>UZAN01041357.1:45501-59959 GCA_900618425.1 Echinostoma caproni | reverse complement strand
CACTCCTATTCCCAACTTTGAGCAGTGGAACAATAACAGCGTCCTTCCACTACCGCGGTAAACGCCCTTGAGTGAATGACAAATTGAACGGGTTGCACAGTTGCGCTGCAAGTTCATCTGCCAGCTCCTTCAGGATCAGCGGATGCACACCATCAGGTCCAGGTGACTGGTGAACCTTTAGTCGACGCAGCTCCAGGACCACCTCTCCGATGGTAAATGGGGCCCATTTCAGCGCAGTGTCAGTGTCCAGTAGATGTGCCGGTGTGCTGGAGGCTGGGGTGTACACTGAGGTATAATGTGATGCCAGCATCTCCGCTTTGTTCTCATTTTTTTCGGCTAGTGCCCCATGTTTGGTGAGAGTCGGGAGACCAGGCATTGCTCTGATTTTTCGCCTGAGGTAAGCATACAATCGCTTTGGTGCTTGTACTGGATCCGCTGCTAGTCGTTTCTCGAGACTGGTTCTCTTGGATTTTTTTAGTGCAGTACAATGATTCCGAATACATCGATATTCCTCATATTCTTCGCCTGTTGCACGTTACCTGGACCAGGCTTTATTCCGCTGCCGAAGGGAGGCCTGCAGTTCTTGGTCAAACCACGGCGGGCCCATAGCGTGTGTTCGGTGGTGGTGATTCTGCACCACAGGGCTTCTCCAAATCCTTCCGCATGGGAGTAATTCTCCAGCACTCGAACAGGGAGACCCGAGCGGACAAAAAGAACAATTCCACCTCCGCGACGTGACAATGATCGATCCGTTTTAAAATAATAGTTAGGAGAAAACAAAATTTGGGACCGGATTGGTGTCTGAAACATATGACAATGAGCAATCTTGAAACAATGATTTCCCCGAATGGATTCTGGCCTTCTTCAAATGAGCTATCCGTTTTCATTTGGGTTTCACCTTATCAATTCCTTTATTTTTGTATTCAGTGATCGGAAATACCACCAAGAGGTTCTTAGTTCGCTTTCCACTATTGTCACCGATCGTCCCCACTTTGTATCGCCAAAAGCCTGGCTGGATTGGCGAAAGATCGCCTCGTGAAAGCGACGGAGCAATCCTTTACAACTTAAATAAATGCGAGGCAGGTAGCGGTTGGAAAAAGATCAACGGCGGTCAAACTAAGACCTGACAGGAGGGTATGAAAACCCTGACCAGGAGACTGGCTCACATAGATACCGTTAGGTTCCTTGACTGGGGACCCAGAGATCATGGTCACCGGTGGTTAGAGACGCTGAGTGATATAGATGGGTGTCGCAAACAGTGGCGCTCCGGCATCTATTCATTACTCTTCTAACTTCAGTCTATGAAAACGTGCTACCTTCAGACTAAATCTCCTCTCAACATTCTAATCATAATTCTGCTGTTTTATTCAAATGGGCAACCAAAAACAGCAACCAAAACTGACCCACGAAAATGCATGGTTAATGGTTGTAAGAACTGAACTGAACTGAACTGAAATAACTGCGGACTAATAAGAAATCATTACAAACGTATTTGTTATCGAGATTTTTCAAAGCAATAATGTTTTGGATTTGTGTGACACTTTGGAATTGTTCTGTGCAACTTGAGATTGAGTTTTCGGAAGGATTCTAGCAGCCTATTTACGAAACTGTCTCAACTACACAGTGTAGTTAGCGAATAGAAGTTATTCAACTACGCGGTACCGATGCTTAAAAATAACAACGTAGATTTTTTAAATATCTGTTTTTGTCGTCGTGAATCTTCTGCAGTACAAAGTACGAAGTTTCCATCATTCGGAACATATTCCAATACGTTTGGTATGTTGAATGAAAACTGGTATAAATACAAACCAATACTCCATGATGATCAAACGTTTTCTAAAAGATTTGATTAAAAGATCACAATCATGATAGTCGAAGTGTCTTCAAGGGAACTATCAGTGTGTTAGTGCTGCGGCCAGTCTTTTGGCTATTGTTTCGCTATTAAGTACATCTAACAATTATCTGGGGTGGCAGTAGGTTTGATTACAAACATTGCGATACTCAGTTCATGAGTAGGTTTATGTTATTATTGTGGTATTAAACTTCAGTAGCGTAAATACATTTCCCTTTTCAAAACAAGCAGCTGGTGTTTACCCAATTTGTAGCTTGTTTTTCATGATTTAAGCACAAAGAATTTGCTTGATGTAAGAGAATTTAATGTCAAACATTTGCCTTGGCAATATAAAATGTTTTGCATTACAATGTAACTACTTTCGAGTAGCTTATTGTGGTGCTTGAAAATGCCCACGTTTGCCATGTCGTTTTTCGTGATATCATAGTGCTATCGCACGGCCTAATTACGAACGGAAAATCCGCCAGCATCCAGACACAATGTTTGAGGGACAAGTGAGTGGAACTTTTGTGAATCAACATGTAAATTGGAAGGCAAACAAAGAAATAACCGGATTGTTAAGCCATATTAATTTCGTTATCTCTCAACCAAACAAACTAGGCTATATATCTTGGAAACAAGTTGTTGATCTCCAAACTATTGAGGCCTCAATGTGTCGAAAAACTCGTCCATACTTTCTTTCGGAAACTTAGAAGTTTTCAAACCAACCGAGTACAACTGCACGCACCGTAGGAAAACTTTCAGTATCCATTAGGTCCGCTCTTCGGTTCGGATGACATTTAGCATCGGATACATTAGGAGAGCATCGTTGCACGCATTTTGATTCAGTTTGCGTGTAAAGACTTCCAATTTACTAAAGAAAGTTCAATTGAGTATCACCGATGATTTAATTACCTTAAGTCAACATCAAAATGCATGCATAATCGATGTTTTAAACAAAATTTTATTTTTTGACCAACCTTCCTCATCAAACGATAAAAGCACGTAAAACACGACACGGGGTTTATTAAACCTGATGCTACACCTTTGGTTTTTTTGTTTTTCATAGACGAGCAGATTGGATAGATTCGTTCTCTTTCTAACAATAATCTAAGTGATAAACCAATTTAGGTCCTTTTACTTCCAAATCATTTGTCACAATGCAATGCTTATATCATGATTCAGTTATCCCAGTTTACCGCCAATTCCACCTTACTCCATTTTCTATACCTGCACCTTCTTCCTTCCTCACTGATAACACTTTTCTACCTGATATCAGTACTAGGAAAATTTGTCAATTATTGCGCTCTTCAAGCTCAAACACACAATTGGTTTCGCTTGACATCTTAAAGATCTTCGACCAAATTTGGCACGAAGGTTTACTGATGAAACTACCTACGTTCAGGTTCACTTCGGCACTCGTAGTGTGGATATCAAGTTTCCTCAGTAAGCTGGCCATCTACGTCTGAGTTGATGGGGTTCTATCTCAGTTAGCCCCTGTGAACGCTGGTGTTCCCAAAGGTTCGGTACTTGCGCCCATCATCTGAATATCAATAATCTCTTCCAAAACCGTCAACCCGATTCATTCTTTTGCTGACGACACCACCATCTACTGCTCTCTCCCCGATCGATATATGGGGACCGTAGTGCAGTTAACGTGTCACTGGACTCCGACCTCGAACACATCTCTTCCTGGGCATTGCAAACCACATTTCATTCAATAGTTATAAAACCTAAGATCTTTCAATTTTTTAAAGCACCACTCATTCTCCTCCAATTTGTGTCTTGATTCCATCCAACTGCGTGAGACTTTTTTCACAGCAACTCATCTTCTACTGTACAAAGCTCAAATCCGCCCTGCTCTTGAATACTGTAGTCACGTGTGGGGTGGAGCCTCGTTCTCTTATCTTTCCCTTCTCAATCGTGTTCAGCAAAAGGCCATCCGGATAATCGATGATCCTTCACTAACATCCAGTCTGCAGTCGTAGGGCAGTTGCTTCATTTTCCCTGTTCTACCTCTACTATTTTGGTTTTCGTTCTTTGGAACTTGCCTCGGCATTTCCTCTTCCTGCAACGTTTACCCGCCCATCCCGTTCACAGGCATCCAGTCATCTTTATTAGGTTTCTGTTCCCAAATCTTGTTTCTTTCTGCTCTAATCTTCTTTTTCTCCTAAACTGCCAAGCTGTAGAACACCCTCGCACTTGTTGTTTTCGCCCAACTTGCAATGTTTTACTTTTGAAGCGCATTATCAATAAACTGGATCTTACGTGAATAGTTCCCTACTTTCCCTTTTACAGTATGCTATTTGTCCATGGAGATTTTCCCTTTTACCGCAATTCACATTGTGTAACAATGATAAATAAAATGCAGGTAGCACACTGACTTGAATACAGAGAACAACGTTGAATTCTGGCGGCATATAAACGTACGTCTTCAGTCATGCTAATGTAAGTTCTCCCTCTTTCTCATATTTCTGTATTGATCACAACAATAGAACTAGAAGATCCGGGAGGAAAATTTGTTACGGTTTATGTTAGATTCCCCAAAAATAATTTTGATATTAGTCAAGGCACTGCAAGTTATGATAGCTACAAAATTTCTACCTGTGTATCTGCAGAACGACGAAATGCTGAAAAACCAGATGGATAACTAATGGTCTGATGGCATCGGTATTGTACTGTTTCCGGTACCTGAAGATTCGTTGGACGTGTTGGTCGAGACATCAAGAAAACTGTAAGTAATGGTGTGTGTACGTATGTCAGGGAGGTAGTGGACAGGCTAATGAACCAGTTGATCTTACTAAACGAAATGAGAACCGATAAGGGCAAATAATCAAATTGAGCAACCGATTGCATGCTCCCCAATCTCAGTTATCTGTTGACTGGCATCATTTGTTTCACTTTCGGGGCTGTGGTGTGATGACTGATGCAAGTAACGTAAATCGCTTGAATGCATTCGACCTACCGAGCTCGACGTGCACCTAGAGAAAGAAAATAATTGAGCTCTTAGTGCTGTGTTCCACTAAAGTATACGAAATTATTTTTTACTCCGTTGCAACTTAGGCAATAATGCCTTACGGTTATTATTTTGTTTTGTTTTGCGTGTGTGATGCACATGGCCTCAACATTTTCAATCATCCATCTTTGTGCAGCTAAGAAGGTCAGAATGAAGTTGGTGCACGAACAGCATGGGGGGAATATTTGGCATGGTTCTTTTTTTTGGGGGGGGGAGCCTTCAGATTGAATGTAAGTGAGTAAGCCTCAAATTATGTGCCACGTGATGCACGTGTGTATCAGTCCAGACATCCCCAAAAAGAATGTATGAAGCTGTCTGTAAAATGGGCTTTAATACTTGAATGGAGGGACTAAGAATGGGTGAATCTGTTTTTTCAAGCTGGTAGTTACACGTCACATTAATCCATGGAGTTGAGAAAAGAAATAAACGACAAGGAATCAATAAAGCATACTTTTTCGTGGGTAATTTGTTGTCATACAGGATAGGGTATCAGGAAGAAAATCGATTTTTGTTGGTTCGTAAAATTGCTGCAAAATTTATTTCACATCTCTGAAGTATAGTTCACTGCTATCCACTTTGGATATTGGTTCAAATCTACCCTACATTTGTGAAAGAAATTGAGGTGGTAACTATGGTTTCTTTACATTTATGAAAAACCAAAGAAATGATGTTCTATGTAACGCACTCCTTATGTGGTTCGCACTCTTTTGGATATCATTGATTCTGCACACACGCGTGCTACACGTGAGAAAGAAAAACATCTCTCAGGCCGATTTGTGCGCGAGTTCACCTATAATCACCAAGGTCATTTTCGATTAACGTAAACCTCATGTTAAAGAGGTTGACCATCTACTAGTTAGCTCACTGCCAACGGGTGCAACTTTCAACATAAATCTTTGTGATTAAAGCAGTTTGCGGGAAAGAAAAGTGATACGCACTGTTGATGAGCTCAAATAGAGATGAAAGAGCTGTTCACTGCTCCCCGTAGATTTTTATGAAAAAACCTCCTCAAAGCAAACGAACAGAAATATGCTTGACGGGTTTGCAATTTGGTGACATAATGATACGCAACCACGAATAGGAACTGATCAAGTAGCAAATGCTTTTAAATGCGAATGATGTGCACCAATGCGGTCCATCTTTTGCAATCAGAGGGCGAGTAATTGAATACTGCCACCACGGATCAACTTCTCCATTTCATATTCGTCCCGAAGCAGCTCTGGCTTGGCCGCAGACGCACTGAGCTGATTTATTGTGGCGTTGCTTTTTTCAAGAAACGAATTTACGCAAAGAAGAGTAATATTATCATCAAAGATGTTGAAAAGGGGTATTCTTTAGAACTTCCGACGAGAATTGTTCTTTTCTCGTTTGTAGTGCAGTTCATCAGAGGTTCTGATGTCATGTTAGCACAAACTATGCGGTGTTTGCAACCTTAGGTTTTGTTTGATGTATTGTGGGCCACTCAAAATACGAAACGGAAGGCGTCGGCTGCGGATGAAAGCTGAAAACGTTTTGGGTTTCGGTTTGTTCACTAGAATTCACTCTTTAATCATGAAGAGGATAGGGAAAATAATATTAAAACCGGTGCACGGAAAACATGATAGATCATTGCAACATAACAAGGGATACTGCAGTTAAGGTGATCTTCAAAATTTATTGATACAAAAAATTTAAATCAAACTTCAGGGGGTGAATCCATGATTTGATAGTGGTATAGTATTCATTTTTAAGCTAAGGAGCATCCAATCATCATAATTCATTTTTTTCGGGCCACTGCTCATTATTTAATCAGTAAGGTTTATCTTGAAAAAACATGCTATTATCAAACTGGTAATGACTGCCACCACCGCCACCATCGTCACTAAACTATAGTCGTTTGTGAAAAACGAGGTGCTTGTTTCGCAACGCAAAAGAATGTAGGTTACGAACTGTACTCATGTCTTTATTGTTCAAGAGAGACATAAACAGCTTCCACACCGTTACCCAATCCCAAAGAGTGATTTTCATCAAAATCGTGAAACATTTCCTTTAAATTAGGTTTGTAATTCAAATTCTATAAATAAGGATAATGATAAATGAATAAATAATTCGCATTTTATCTCAATCACTACCTCACTCATGCAAATATTCAACAGGAGAAACGTGTTTTGTGTAACTGTGCGGCAAAACCAATGGAAACCAGATGGTTCCCAAACGCCTGACATTTTCTGGTACACATTTTGCCGTGTACTCACCTTCTAGAATGTATCTGATTCTTTTACTTGGTTAATACAATCGTCGTTGTAAGAATCTTATAGATGTACTCCAATGGGAATTACGAGGACAATCAATTTATCGGTCTTAATCAGCACAAAGCACTCACCACAGCCATTGGTCGATCCATCTGCACAAATTTGCAGTGTATAAGAGATCAATAAAATTTCATCTTAAGTGCCAGCTTTCTTGCATGCACACACACAAGCACACACAAACAGGTGTTCGAATGAGATTAAACCTATTAACGCATATTGTTCAGGTGGATAAGCACAGTTCTCGTCGACGAGATGCTTTTGAAAAATCAAATAGTGTTTTTGACTTTTCTTATTGTAGGTAAGTCTGTTGTCTGAATTCAGTGTTTGGATCCTGCATTTGTTGTTCGAACACTTACCTGTTTACGTCAATCGTACAGAATGGATGAATCAGGTACAAATCAACAAATAATCCCCTTTCTTTATTTTATTCTCTGTAGTTCGGTCGGCGTTCAACTTTCCTTTTAGAAAAAAGAAATGTGAGTTCTCACAATCCGGGGTAGACAAAAATACCGGATTTGTCTATTATGTTTTGGCACGCATAAATTTGTACACATTTCATCTCAAATTGGTCTCATTGTTGTTAGTGTTTCTCGTAAAAATTCTTAAATATTTTCAGAGACAGATTGTATATAATAAGGCAATAGAGGAGATTATTGAATAACAGTGACAGTTGTTTGACATAGTTTCCTCATGTAAGATGAAATTGATATGTCTAGCGTATATTCAGGTGATAACCTATTCATGACAGCGTAAAGACATGTGACGTTGTGTTTAACTATCTGTAACTCTTAATTTCTGAACAAAACTGCTTAGTGATTTTCGGCAATAGGTTCCACAATGCACTCTTTTTGATACCCAATCCACTTTTCTCGATAGGACTAAAATGTTGTCTCTGTAGAAAAGTCAGATATTAATCCCCTTGTTAGCTCTTCAGGTAATTTCGAACAATCAGGATTACACTTGAGTGTTGGTAATATTAATTTTTAACCGTGTATAGATACAGTGTGAACTAGGAAGCACTTGGCAGCGGTTTTTAACCTGCTTGGGTCTCCTTAGCAGTGTGAATCTATCGACTCATTATGTAGTACACCTTTGTGTAGCCAGCTAATCTCAGCACTAGCTTCCACGTTTATGACTTGGTTGGAAACTTACATTGCATTAAGTTATGAGATATAACCGGATAGAAACAATTTCAAAATGTTTTCAGTTTTCACGCTCACTGGTGGTATAAACGACTAATCCATCACATATAATCAAAAGACATCATCCGCTACTTTCATATACGTTGGATTTTTGTCATACATCATGGCAATTAGCCAAAACCGTTACTCAATCAACACACATCAAGATGAAAATGTATCACATTTTAGTCGCATTTTATTCAAAGTTATTGCTATTTGATTCTCAAACCTACAGTTAAACAAAAGTGGCTGTGTCACTGCATGTGTATCAAGTTCAAGGCCTCGGTGCACAATGAATGCAAAAGGTGCTGTTACCAACGAAAGCATTTTGTGAAGTTCATTTCAAAAAGGTAAATATCGTTTGAACCCAGAATCTAGTTGGATCTAGCTGTGTAAAACAGACGCTCACACACTCAGATACACACACTAACCTGTTCAAACTGTAATCCTTGTGATTCCTGCTAAAATGGGTGGTGTTCCAGTGCTCGGAGGGATGAATTTTCCGTAGCTTCAGTGTATATGCTTTACGTGTGCTGCATTATTCCATCGTTCGATGAATAAATGAGTTGCCTGATTGGCTTCCGCAAATGAAGTTTTATGCACAAAGCCTGTTTTGTTTCTGACCCTGAGAACGCTCTCAGACTTGATATATATATATATATATATATATATATATATATATATAGTATCAGGCTTAGATTTCCTTATCACCGTTGTCCATTGGGAATGTGCTCCAATTCGGTATAATTTCAGTTTGGTTTGAGTCGAAATTGAAATGCAGAGATCACTAAGGTTTTTGTTTTTATCTTATCATATCATAGCACAAAACGAGTAAATGAGACTGATCTCTACTGTGTCTGATTTATTTATCAGTTGGATTCACTATGTGAAACACGTATATCATTGCCCTGTTCCGATTCTGTGGTTTCTATTCTTCGTAAAATTTAGCAGNTTTAGCAGAAGTGAAAACTGTATAAACTTTGTTCTGTTCGACTGATTTTCACGTTGCAATTTATCAGCATGAAGAATTATATTTTACCTTTAACTTTTTCATACAGCCCCTAATTTGACCCAGAAAGTACCGGTGGACAACGGAGTTGAGTGTGAGTAGTTTGACGCGACAATTTTGTTTTGAGCTGCTCCAACAAATTTTCGCCAGAGTAACTTATGTTTCAATTTGATGCCTGGGATTTCATTTTACAGACAAAATTTACGAGAAGATAAACATATCATTACGTAAGTTATTTTTGGATTTGTAGTGAATAAGCTTTTCTTTCCAAAACGATCACTGGAAGAGATAATTTTGTGATGATTGTTATCTTAAAATAAAGCAGATCATAACTTGCATTCTCAAATCTTTCAGTTAAATGAGGTGAAATAGGTGTTGGAGACCTCATAATGATTTTAATCAGAATTAATAACATTTATCGAAGAGATGTATATCAACATTCGCGGAAGAATGATGTATGCCTCATGGTGGATAATAGATTCTCAGTTTATATACAAACGGGTGCCGTTGGAGTTGGTTTATAACCAGCAACGAGTAATCGTCAAACGACCGTCTCTGTAGATCATATAACGCGTAACATGGTGTTCAGCATTGCATACTGATCCAATGTAATATTGTCGGATCGAGAGGAGAACTAGCAAACATGCACTTCAAATATCGAGCTCTCCACAATGAGGTCGAGGACAGACCAATCGCCATTTTACAACTGATCTTCATTAACGACCTGCCTAATTTGAAGTCAGAGATTTTTTCACGTTATATCAAACAAATACTGGAAGGAATAAAATCTATTTCTCCGACCCATTGGCATTCAATCACTTTGTTGCATTACTGCCGCAAAATATTCCCCACACCAGCCTCAAGGATAAATAATGAACCTTTATCTCCTTCTATTGGAGATTTTGGCACAGCGTTATTTATTTCAGACCCTTTAGTACCATCACTCATTCTGATCGAAGTATAAACTCATTTCTCATGTGAAGAGTGATTTGTGATCGATAAGTGTCAAATATGTTTGGCAGGCTATTTTCCACTAATATACTTCTATTGCACGCTCAATCTGACCAAAAATGGACGATTGTGGCTATAAGACCGATTAGAATTCATGGTTAGATTGTCTCCTGGATAATGAATAAACGCCCAAAATAATTCCTTGTTTACTCTCGTAAGGCCTACTTTAACCGGAATTTTAAATGAAATAATGAGCAAATAAGTTGAACATATCACCAAACCAATCATAGGTCACAAAACCACAAGCAGAGGAATGGGAGGAACCAAAGCAAGTTTGATTACATTTACTTTGCTACAAATCAAAACTCCCTGGTTTTTATAACTGTGAAATACTTATCACTGCAAAATTAAGGAACCAACAAAAGTGGAGTATTTGTAACTCTGTTCGTTTGATGGCACAATCGACTGCCTAAATTCATTCCCTGTGCAACAACTGTATAACGTATTTTATTTCACATTTGGTCAGAGTATGAATTTTTGAATTCTATATTATGGACACTTTGACGAAGCTAATGCTTACCATATCCCATGCGATTTCTACATAATGTGTAGGAAAACTTTAAAAATAGAGAATAATAAAAATATGCATGATTACTCATAGGTATCAAAATGTAAAGCTTTCCGATGCTTAATCAAGCTGCGGTTTGAATAATGCAACTGTGGGAGCACACGCAACACGGGATGTAAGAAAATTCCATACACCGCACACTGAATGCAATCGAGTGATGCCGACTAACTAGGTAACGTTTGTTGGTTTTCAACCTCAACGAATGTTTGCTGAGGTCATCATTTTGAGATGAAGTTGACACAGGCCGAAATGATGATTGGACTGATAAAATATGCTGTCTGCCAAAATTAGGTCTCCCAAATTCGATGAAATGAGACGATTAAAGCTTCAATATTCGCAGTTTTTCAGAGTATGTCTTGGTATATGGACGTTGCACAATTTTGCTACTAACCTTTGTGGACGTTCTAGAGTCTTCATGTCACGGTTTAACCTTGGATTCCATATTTGAACGGCATACTCTATGTGTGGCCGAACGAATACTGATAGCAATCGTAAGAACAGTGATACTATGAACTAACAGAAAGCACGTTTAAGTAATCCAGCTCGCTTCAGATTCATGGATGATTCTCTGGTACAGTGCGTGGAACACCCCACGTCCTCCTGTATCACAGCTCACGAATCCCTGCCTTCAGTGTTATGTGGTAGTACCATTTCACCCAGCCCATAGCCAAAACGAGTCTTATGCCGCATGGAAATCACTTATGATTTTGAATGCTGAATCCAATTTCAGTGGCAATTGACCATCCGTGGACTGCAATGATCGTTTCTTGGAGTGCCAAAAAATCCTTCAGATGTGGTACTGTTCTCCAGAGTTTAGCGTCGTACGCGACTAGGATTGCATTTAATCCAAGGAAATGTAGTATCTCGTAAACAAATGCAAGTAAAAGGAGAAGATCCAGCAAGGGTCTTTACGAACCCCCTCATACAGCGGCTATAAGTCTTGATAAGGAATGGAGAAAACTGGCTTGGCTCTTTGTCGGTGAAATTCCTGAAATTTCTTTAAAAGAGTGCTGGATTGGAGATGATGCTGTGAAGCGGGGGTTTCATGGTACATCAATTTTTTCCTTTAGCAGAATTTTGGTACACTGATTTCGCAGTAAGGCCTAATCATTCCACGTTTTGATGCATGGGCAACTTCCATATTCTCTCAAAGAAAATGCCATTTACTCTATCCATTTCTTTTTTCGGCCGCGAATGGGTGATTGAAAAGTTTTAAATCTAGCACAAGTTTTGATACACGCTGCAGCCCTTTGATTGGCCGCTTACCCCTCCCTGAAAAGTGTATCATCGCATATTCAATAAAATGAAGTGAAAATTAAAAAATCAAATAAAAAACTGTTATTTCGGTGAGATATTTGGTGGAGCTTTTCACGGTCACCAAAGGATTGTGATCGTTTTCTGAAGGACCCATTGCCTAAGTGTTGCAATTGCTTGTAGTCTATGATGGTACGAGTACTGCTCCGACTAGTTTTCTTTCGTAAAGACCTAACCGTAGAAATTGCCATTTTAAGGGGCTTGGTCACTATATCCCCATGTGGACGTACAATCGACAGAATCCAGATTCTTCGTTCGTCAGCACTAAATCTAGTGTTGATGGTACGTGATCTGCTCCAAATCTTGTTGCTTCTGTTGTGTCTGTCTTTGTACATTGATTGATGGTAAGCCCTGGTTCTAATAAGTTGTGGATTATTAAAATAGCCCATTATAAGGGAATTGGTAAAATTTAATGATAAGGCATTCCTCATGGTTCTCAACAGAACTACAATGTATTTTAGCTCACCACGTATTTATTCTAACATGGAACGCCTTAAAGCTAAGCGTTTATGAGCTCTGGTCAATAAATTACATTCGCTGCATACTTTATCGTTGAGACAGTTATTTACAAACATCCCGCATCTGATTATCAAACTGCGTGAAAAAACGTGTGTTGGGATATTTAATTATTTTTCCACACAAAAATGCTTTTCAAAAGAGTCCCGCTGATCTAGAGAAACTTTGTGAAGGTAACGTTTGTAATTTGGTGAAACCTTCTTCCTTCGTGGCAACTGGCGTACACCTAAATCTGTTTGGTTTTCTTTATACGATCTAAAGAATTCACCAAAAATTCAGTGGCGTGGTACAAACGTGAGTTACATACACATTTCGAGATGGTTGATGATGGGATGTAAGTCTAATTCAAATACGATTGAATGCTGGAGTATGACAGACGCATGGATTTTCACGCCTAAAGTCAACTAAGTTCAACTATGGCTTTATATCTTCAGGATCTGCATTTAACTCCCCAAGTAAGAATGCATTGTAACCCTACTGGGTCCTAATAATGGAATCGTCAATTTTGAAACATTCAATTACCTTGGAGAAAATCATTTTTGTGTATAGTCAGTGTATGATGGCATTTTGGTAAGGCATAAACATGTATTGGTCATACAAACACTGCGTGATTCGGTACGTGCTTAGATAGAAATAAATATGGACTGACTGGTTGTAGTTTAGGTATTTCGATTTACAACTGATACGATTCGGGTGTTTTTCTCACGCGACACGACATTTTGATATTTGTAGTACCTGTTTTGTCGTGCATCCTCATCGGAACATTCATTATCACACGTTGGCATGATGTGTGGGACAGTGTCAATCCATACAGCATGAAGTGTGATCCAAAACGATTGAGTGTCGGGAATATTATGTAACAAGTTAATTTTTAGTTTTTGTATCAAGAAGGTATGTAAAAATGTTGCTTTGAGTGCGAGAGAGTTTATTTTGATCAGAAATTGACTGTCTTTAAATATTGCATCCCATTATCATCATTGTGGCTACTAAACAGACTCTACAAAGGACAACAATAATAATGCCGAGGTTTGTAACCATATCGATAAAACAACTTCTTTGCTGTGACTTGCTTGGAAGGAGTCCACTAATCTAAAAAATTTCTTACATCTAGAAAGCCTTTGAATGACAAATAATTGATGGTTTTTATTAATCACATAGAACAGGAGCCGGAACAATACGTTCGGCGTTTTTCACCCCCTGACTGTTGACTGTTCGCACTAAATAAGAATAAAGCCAGTACAGAATAATTTTGAATGTGTTTACACTGTTTACATTGGAATGTGCTTGGCATGTGAGGTTCGAGAGGTCTGAAGTGATTTCGGAACCTCCACCGGTGGGGTGCTCTCATTTTATGCACATTTACCCCGCTTTCCCAGGATATCCAGACTATCTCGGTAAGAAACTAAAAATCACATACGTCATATCGTTTTTGCTAAATGGCAAGATAAATGCTTTCATTCGTTAAATTTTAGTTTTTTTCATACAAATTAAATTTATTCTAAGACAATTCTTTATATTTACTCGTTAGACAGAAACTCAAAATAGATAATAGGGGAATAAAGATACCCGGTTGAACTGCATTAGATCTCTCAATTTAGTGGGCTGTTGTTCACTGGAACTCAAGATGGATGTGATATTGAAGAAGTAATGCATTAAACCATTACCAATCATTGTTTCATTATAGTAACTTGTATATTTAATTTATTAGGGGTGTTTATGTC
>UZAN01041357.1:14285-45048 GCA_900618425.1 Echinostoma caproni | reverse complement strand
ATATTTAATTTATTAGGGGTGTTTATGTCGTATTCGGGATGGCACAAATGGATCGCTATCGTGGCCTAGTGCTTCACAGTTTATCCGGTTGGATTCCTGTGCACTAATCGCAAACATTCTGTCAAACTATTGCACATATCAGCTGTGCCCCGATAGCGAATTTGCTTAGAAACCAGCGATTTACTCATAGCTCAATCGAGCTGGTTGAATCACATATCTTGCTCAGGGAAACCCGCCACAACTTCTGTATCTGCACATCGATAGCGTGTTGATTATATAACTGAGAGCTATGGTAGTGATGCTGGCAAACCCTATTCGTATATTTATAATATCGACTGAACTGCACAATCAGTGGCTTGTTTTGCGTAAGCGTTTATTCAGTTTCCTGCTACGATAGAATAAAATAAGATCCTTTTTTCACAATTCCAGATATTTGAAGTAAAACATGCGCAAATGTTTGTTATTTCACTACTAAACCACGGCATTGCTCTTTGTTTTACCAACTACAGGTGGAATTATATAGCCATTCTCTAAACACCCAGTACACACTTATCGCATAACACATTTTTGCGTTCAGCTAGTGGGATACGAAAAATATTTGGTCACGTGTAACTCGATTTATAGCTGATGAAGCTTTGAGTAAGTGGACTGGAAACAAGTTTGTCATTTATGTCGATTTTGGATTGCCTGTCCCACAGAAATGTGTTTTGCTGCAATGCCAAAAATTTCTGGATGCAGTTAGATTTTTGCATTTACGCTTTTAATATAAGTATGAGATGCGTAAAACGAGAAATACAAAAACGTTTTACAATTGTGATTACAAAATGAAATAATATATAAAAATGATAGATATTATTCATCGTTAATGATTGAAGCGCCTGAGGTGATTTTAAAGATAGCAGAACACATTAAATTAAATTCAGTTTGCGAACTGAACAGATTTGTATATCTGATGTCATGAATATGTGTCCTCAACCATTCAACTGTTGTACAAATGTATTTCTTTGACCCAATAACGATTGGGTAGTACTCCTGGGCCGTTCGGAATTGACACGACAATCGACCCGCGTTTTACTTAATCCGTTACATGAAAACACTGTGTTTCACGTCCATTAACCCAAAGCAATTCAGGTTGTGTCAAGAACGAAGTATTTAAAGTAACATACTAAACAGTTGTGTGAAAGAACTGCACAATAATTGGAGAAAAATCAGGAAAAATATTTTTCAAAAGCCTCATTGGTTCACTTCATCAAATAATTTGTGCGTTCAGAGTTTTCCCATGCAATAACGCTATCCCTTTCATTATTGCATCATTGCGAATGAGAAGCCCTATCTTAATGTCAACGATCAAAATGTAGTCGTAATAATTACAATCAGTTTTACGAAATTCCCCCAATGATTATCGATTGACACGAGTTTTTTAACGATCGCTTTTGTCCCTTGGAACGTACAAAACACTGTGGATGGTAATGTATACGCACTGAAATCACTGCCAATCCAAGTGAAAACCGCTAATAAAATAGAGCGTTTGATTGTTTTCTTTACCTCGTTCAATGACCGAGTAATTTAAGTTAACTCAACAATACAATACGACAGAAATCTCCTTGAATACTGGCAGAGAGCACTAAACGGTTGTTTCGTTTTGTTTGGGACAACTCTTCACAATGAACTTAATCCAATGGTTTAACTCATTCTAAAGTATTCCCAAAGGTGCCTAAAGGATTGCGGACTGAATTGACAACCTACGACAGATAGTAACTCCTCTATAAATAAAATCTAAGAAAAAATCGTTTTGAAATGTACGGACTAAACTTTGAGAGAAAAAGCTCATATAGTTCGGTAAACGTGACTTCAATCGATTGCGTTGCGTTATACAGCCTGAATATTTGTTTGAAAACGCTTAATCGGTGTTCGTATCAATGACTTCAAAATGTGCTGTTTAGATCGAATTACTTGTAATCGAACATATTCTCCCTAATAATTAGGTTGTGTAGTTAGCTCTTCAGTAGTAGTGTAAAACATTTGCTGCTGCTAGACACATCGAAACGTATTCGTAATGTTTAACTGGTTCCGGAGAGGGCGTAAAAAAGCGTGTGCTTTAATGAATCCTATGTTTATTTGTCCTTGGTGTGTGGTTATTAAAAATACAACGATTTCTCACTTTCCTCTAAACTCATCGTTCAGAATCAGGTCTTCCGGGTTCCGGTTAGTGCACTTTATTTTGTGACATTCATGAAGGAAGTAAAGCATCCAGATTATAGAAACTAACTGAATTATTCAGCTGGAGCATGAAAATATAATTTTTGAGCTTTATATGAAACCATAAATAAGAAAACCAAACTTAATTCAATAATCGCAGTCTTTTTTCAGTGTTTATGTTCATGGTTCCCAATTAAGCCCCGCAGATAAGGATCCATGGGTTTGTTTCAATAACCGTACCCATGCGCTTTCGCATCGTATACGGGATTGAGTAGTGCACATTTGATTTCCTTATCCCCAAGAGCCCAAAACATCTATCCAACCGCATTCTAAATACTGAACCGACAGAAAACCTTCAAGAATTTTGGTACCAATCGAAGGGAGAAGAATAAAACACAGCGCAAAAACCGCTAAATATTATCGTCGTGTACCAGTGTGTAAGGCTTTTGTTTTGGTTGAGTTGAAACGCTGGTTAAACTTCACCAACTGTTACCGCGAAAACTGTTATGAAATAGTTATTTCCTTACTTACGTTTGCTTGTACCGCGTAATATCACTTTGAAAGGAAAACTGCCTAATTTGTGATAAATATTTGTACAACCAAGTACTTTATAAATAGAACAAAATAAAACGATGTAAATCAGAATAACAATAAATAGATGATGAAGTGCAGGCAAATATAGTAGTTTTGACAAAGGAAATCGGTAAATTACGAATCAAAAATGAACTTCAGGTAACCCCTTTGCTTTTATCGCCGTTTACCGCTTACTAAGCCAATCAGGATCCATTCTCTTATTACTTTTTGGTTTTCATAAAAATCCTGCTAAGGAGATTTTGTACTTCTAAACAAGAGAGAATGGTTCTTCATTGGCACATGCGAGCAAAGTACTGTGTTACTTCGGTGATATTTTGTCGACTGTGGAAGCAAATCTTGTAATTTGTGGGATTTGATCCGGATTGAACATTCACAAATTCAAAACCCGTATACTTTTGTCGCCTCATTCCATACGTGTCGTTTCCTCAATTAAAATTCCTACTTGTGTTGCCACGCAAAATTTTGCCGAATGGAGAAAATACCCGGGTAGTAGAATCTTCGTGAATATGGTGGTTTTCTGCACGTCTCTCCGTTGCTTGTTGCATGACTCCACCGAGTTTACTCCCACATTTGTTTGCCGTGCAACAATGAAGATGCCAAAGTGGAGATGCTGAATTTTTGCGTTTCAGTGTTTGAAGCGTCAGACTTGGATGAGCTAATTAGTGAGTAGATTCCACTGCCTTTCGGACATTGTTTTTTATTCCATCCATGTGTTCTCCGCCTCTAGTGGTTTAAATTGTTTTCTCATGCATGTTGTCCATACGTGGATGCAATGAATAAAGAAATAAAAACAATTCACACAACAGCCAGTTGTCAATTATTTGCGTGTTAGGTAATGGACGAAGTGGGCAAGATTATTTCACTTAGTACAACGATGCGATTTGCGTACCTTTTTATCTCTGGTATTTACGGATTAGTTTATCACCTTTTCAAAGCTGATAGCTTAATGTGAGTTCTCACAAACGGTTCTTGAACCCCTGTTGAGTAAATTGCTCAACTTCTCCAGATTCGGGAGCAACAAAACATGATGACTCGTCTCATCCATTGATGACTGCACTCAACTTGCCAATCTGTAGGATTATTCCAGTACACTTCTGCCATGATCCCTATTTGACTATGTGCTTTGGATGGGAGAAAATAATAGTGATATTCCATATGAATGTTGACATGCTTTGTACTAAACTGTGTAGTTCGGTTGGTTCTTATCCGCTTTCAGTTTTGGTCAAAGGCTCAAATCAGTTGGGAGAATTAAACTGCCATGTATCACACGTATTGTTTATCCTAGTTACAAAGCCGAGATAAAACACTATTATCGTTCTATTGAGCTATTTGATATACTGTATGCAACGATGAGTATTTGTCCCTATAATTGATGCGAATTGATGACGTTGGCATTGTTGCAAATAAACTCGAAACAAAAGGCTCCTGCAAACACAGAACACAAACTGATAAGAATATGTATGGCATTCATTCTACAAAACACAATGCCGCAAGTCACAACGCCAGGATCTAATGGAAAACTGAAAACGTTTTCTATACAACAACACAAATTGCACATTACAATCTCGTTATTTCGAGAGAACCGATTTATCAGAAAATCACAATAAAATAATTATAGTGATTCAGCTATGTGGATCATGTAACCAAATTTTAACATTTAATTTTGGCATCAAATTATTAGTTAGAGTGGGATCGATTTTACTAAATCATAGGAAATGGGGGCATCCATCATAGCAGAATTCTTTTTTGTTATTTTTCTCCCCGACGATCTCATACGCGTCGATAATAAAAACAGAAAGCATTCGCAAAATAAACTCGACATCCACAGGTAAGTTATCACTGTTTGCACTAAGATTCGCGTGAAGCGCTTACTATTATGCGCACTATTGGTTGAATAGCTATTAAATGTTTTTCAATTGTGAAATGATCAATAGCTTCATGGGTGCCGCTAACGCTGTTTTGCAGCTCATGCAGTATCAAATGAGCAAAGGAGCCATGCCGGTGTGTGAATCCTACCAAAGCTGCTGATAATTTTACAGTGGAAACCTAAGACTGTTTTATTCCACTACCAATCAAGCAAAACTGTTTCCATCAACACATGTCTCAGAGGCAGACAAACACCAACATCAGTTATTTATAAACAGAAGATGCTCATATCAAAAATGTTTAAAACAATCAGTTTATTGGTGAAAATCTTGAATGCTTCCGGAATCGAGGAGAATGAAACCACCGGAACGGCCATATTCAAAGGTAGTTTGAGAAGGGCAATAACGATGAATGAAAGACTACTGTAAGTTGATTTACTTGTGCAAATTAGCAAAATTATGGAGAGAATAAAATAATTGGTTTAAGCAAAATAAGGTACTGAGCACCTATGGCAACAGAAGGCCGGAGTTTTGAGTAATAAAAATATCTATCCCTCAAGTATAAAATTCTCGTGGGCATTAAAAATCAATCGTCAGACCAGAATTGTGAAGTTCAAACATAGAGTCTTCACTCCGCGATGATAAAGCACTGTCGTCATTATCATAATCATTACATTGACTGTGAATCCGCTTGCCTGAACTCCACCATTGATGGCTTCACATGTATAACGATTTCAGTAGATTGACACGTCAAAATCCCACAATTTGTTAACAAACAAGTTTCTTCTCGAAACTGATCCTGAAATACAGAGTGCAATAGTCTGAAACATGTAAGTCTAAAACGGTGGCCTTATCAGATTCATAACAAAACACCCGAATCTGTGAAGCCAGTAGATCAACAGGTGCGAATTGCGGGCCAACAGCCTAGCAGCGAGACGATATTGCAGCGAATATACCAAACATTGTCAAACAGGAACACTTGCCTCTGTCACGGTCAACGATGTGAAGTGGTCCCGGGATAACCAATCCAGTTGTACTGGGTGTGATCGTTGAATATTGAGGAACGGCATGAAGTAACAGCCAGGGTAGGTCTGTGTAGGTGTGCGCGACCGTGCAGGGATATACAGGCAGGTGTCAACGTTAGTCGATCATTGGCACAGGTCAATGTGACATGTGGCGACGGCAACAGCGCGAAGCGGAGCCAATACGTATGCTCATGATATAAGTGTATGTGCAAACAACACCGGGAAAAGTCACAGGCACGGAACGAATGAACTCAACAACACAAGGGTAATTAATACAAGAGGATGAATGGTGCGAAGTTGTGTGTTTATGCTAAATGTTTTCAATTAATGTTTGGTGGTTCACGGCGAAACAGAATGGATCCAACAACCATGGTTGGCAAGTTTATCCGAAACGCGGTTTGTGATTGCTCAAAAATCCGGTAATAATCAGTAGTAATAGACAGAAATAAAACTGCATGCCTGAATCATTGCTGAATAATGAATGATACCCGAACATCAAGCCTAACTCGAATTACCAGTAACCAAACAATTAGTACTGGTAAAACGTGAAAATACGACAAAGTGTTTATCGATAAGCTAATCCAGCACACTGGTAGAAATTAGTGAAAGTTAGTGTGCTATTCACAGTATTAACTGCCATGAAAACAGTTTCCAACATGATCCTTAGGTTTAAGCATGGATCAGTTCGATGAATATTTTTCACTTTAATCCGTGATTAGAGGGACAAAATGTAACACAATTCGTCAGTATTACTATTTTTACTCTATTCGACTGCCTTCAATTGCTGTGACATATGCAGTTTGAGACCTCTTTGGTTGTTCTCGTCCCTGTAGAGTCGTAAGCAATGAGATTTTGTAACTTTCTAGTGCACATGCTGCTGATATCCAGGTCGATGCAAATCCTTGACAATGTGGATTGAAGTGGACATTCAGCCATCCTGCCCAAGAATCGGTCATAGTTTGAACGAATGTGTATAGGGAAATGAATGGATATCTTCCAGCGATTGAAAACCAGAGCCTACTGCTTAGGTAGATTTTGTATATTACAAATAGGTTCTTCATTGAATTAAGTAGGAAAATGGTACGCAGTGAACAGCTTTCATTAAATTACTTATAATGGATTGTTTTTCTATATCTTTCAAATTAATGGATTTCTATTCAACTTTCTGTTAAACTAAACAAATAGCGGATATTTGTTTGCTTTATCCGATAAAAGTTAAAAGAGTTAGAGAGGTGTTTTTAAGTAAGTTGACAAAACTGGTTTTCGAAATATATTTTATCCAATAACCGAATGACTTTATATCCACTCCAAATTGTGCCGGAATTTCCCGATGTTTTTAGCTGTATGGAATCATGTCGGAGTTACGGCATCGTGTGGTTCATACAGAATCTTCCCAGAGTGGTGAGATTGTTGTCTACCTTTAGGAAAATAGGAACCATACCTTGTACGAAATATAGTGATCATGTGAACAAATTGGGCAACAAACCGGGACTGAATACGCAAAATACGCGGACACCACCCGTACTGGTTGAGACACAGTGAAACTAGGACGGCGAAAAGTGCTATCTGTCAACATACCCTGGAGACACGGTACACTATCCATGTTGATCAGGTTTTCCGCACCATTTACCACACGCCATCATCTCTGCCGAAACGCCTTCGGTTTTTCATTCTATGCATAGTCCAGGTGCTAGCTATCCAAGCATTGGATCCCTCCCTGTGTAACTAAAAGCAGTTCATTCGCACTCTAGCCTTGCTGTGGCCTCAGATGAAAAAACCCACCCAACCACGGGGGACGTACCAATGCACTATTCGAGGGGAGCATGATGTAAACAAAACTCAGCATACGTTCTGTAATCAGTTTTATGCGATCATAACCAGACTGACGAACATATACAACCGTATATATTTGTAATGACCCGTTGATTAATTTATCGAAAAAAGGCTTGTTTCGCCTCCCGGACTTTGTTTTCAATGTAACAATGAGCATTTTTCATTTACCGCACTGGATTGTGGCACGAGAATTTATTTGTCGATCAAATTTCAATGATGCACCCAACGATTTTTGATGAACCTACCTAAATGGTATTTTCGTGTCGTACGGTCTTGATCGCTAGAATTCCAAGTCGCGCTAAACCTCTTCTGTCAAACCATTTAATGTCACACTTTCTCTAATTGTCATTATATCCTCCTTAAACAATGCCTTTTTCACAGCAATCTTCGTGAATGTCTTTCAAACCGTTTGAGTAAAATACGTTGCGGACTCTGGTGATTAGCATAAACGGAGTAGTTTCCCTCAGTGTACGCTGCTCAATCCGTTTGTGTGCAAAATACACTTGGTAAAGCGTTCATAAATTTCTAACCTACGGTAGACACAGCAACGCGCGTCTGCGCAGCGACGATCCCAATCAACTAACCCCGCTTTCGTAGCCCGTTCATATTCGAACAAACGAACTAAAGGCAAACTTATTCCCCGCGCACCATTTTGCCATCGTTGATTGATTTCGACTGTTTGCTCCTAACGTACTACTGCTCAGTTATTTTCGTACATAATTGCGATTGCTTTATCCAGATAATGAACTCACCGCGAACACATATTTGCCTAGAATCTGTTCACCATCTAAAGGCAACGCTACGTTTAACAAGTGTGTTAACCTTAACGGTAGGATTTTTTATTCCATGATATTTCATATATTCTTCCACTTTTGATGTTCACTGATGTTACAGTTGTATATTCATATAATCATAAATTAACAAGAGACGATAACACTTTGGGGGTTCCGTCGACTCAAGGACTTATGCGATGATGGCTTCGAACAAACACCATGAAAAGTCTGTAACATTACTTTTTGCCCAGTGAATAACTGAGTTAGATAAATTGCCATAATCTTCGCATGATTTGAAATGCTTAATATTTACTGCTACGGCTACGTTCACTGAGGATAAAACTGAATTTATCACTCCCCGCTTTTGCTTAAAGAATTCTTGTATTATCGTTACACTGTTGCTCCACGTTTAGACAAAAACACTCCCATCCATTAAAGATGAAATTTTCGCGTTCATTTCTCCTTTTAGATAGTATTGCAATCGTGAAAAGGGAAAGTGCAAGTGAGTGTTTTACAAAAATGCAAACGACTGTTGAATAATCGTAGACAGCTTAATAGCTTAGCGAACGCAAGCTCATTCATTGACGAGTTGATTGCCATATACAGTTTTCTACGCAGAAATGTAGCGCTGTGTCAATGAAACATCACCTGAGCACCTTAGAATTTCTCAAAAGTTCATCATCAATGAAGTACAAACAATGTCAACTTGATTTCGTTAACTGGCTCATTTAATTAAGCGGTTTATAACTTGCAGGTTGCATTTTCTTGTGTACAGTGCCAAAATGCCCATGTTGTAACCTGACTTCATGTACAGGAATTTTTCACATTTGTACGACAATCAACATGTTCAATTTATAATGGAAAGCAAAAATTACAAACCTGATGTGCATTGCGAACATGGAACCAACAAAATGTCTATCTGTTATACAAATATAATCAACACTATATACAAATTCTCATGAGTATCAAAATGTGGCATTCGAGTGTTTCGTGAACTTGTGGGGGTAAATCCCTGGACGAATGAAGCATAAGAAATATGGGAAATGGTGATGAGGATATGACAAAGTTTTGGTCCATGAACTGAGGCTGGAAAAGAGAAAATCAGGGGATAATTCGGAATACAGGACAGCTTGACATACCACCATTTGTCGATTTACTTCACTAGAGGGTAAAAGAGAATTACAACTTTCAACAGACTTGGCGAGACTGGGAATAGCAAGGATCTATATCTACAGTATTTCATAAAAACAGATTATGAAATAAATTTGTTTTGCTGTTTGATCTGGTATTCTCTACGGATGTTCAAGTGCTTCTTTATGATTTCTCCATCGCCTTCGAACATGAATAATCTACTTGCTATGCGGTGGAATGTACGCAGAGTGCACTCTGAAGAACAACCAAAGAGCTTAAATGGCCTTTTTATCCAAAGCCTGTTTTCCCACTCTTTGTAATTAGGTGTTGAACAGGAGCAGTGGTTTTAAGCTATGGCAATGACGGAACGCTCAGTACAAATATACGTTTGTATAATTTGATCTACTCCATCAAACATAACACACATTTAACTACCGCATACTTGGTAAACCGTATAATATTGCTAATCAATTCTTTCTTTGCTCAACAGCAATTTTAACAAAAAAGTCTGATACATTGTTATTCTATACAGGTATACCACACTTTCACATTATATTCTGAGAACATTTTCAAAGATCGAAATGTATTTCAATCGTTTTAGTTTTGGTTTTCAACTGTGGCACGCAATAATTATTCATTGTGGTCTGCAAATAGGGCCAGTTCCTGTATTCGAAAAGAATGAATGAGCATGAAGCTCATTCCTTCTTTAACTGCATTTTGAAGCGAATTATACGCAACTACTGAAGTTCCTTTGACATACTCAGGAAGACGCTTGGTAATGAAATCTAACAAATGATGGTGATAACGTTAGCCCCGCAAATAATAAACGAAAGTAAAAAACACAAGCGGATGTTATGCGGTAAAAAACAAAAATGTGATCAAATTGATTGACTAATAAATATACATGTTGCATTTTTTCTTTGTAGCTGAAAAGTTATGAAGCCCATTCAGTCGTCGGGATTATAGGTTTTTTCTACAGCCCAGACACTCGGTGTCGAAGTTTTCGCGTGGTAGTGTGAAAACAACCCAGAACATATTCGGTGCAAATAAACTTGCGGAATCGTTGGTAGTCGACCGTATCGCTCAGGGGTGAGGGTGTGGGGTTATTGTCTTCGGTTCGCCGCTCACATCCCAATCGGCACACACGAATAATATGGATCCTTGATGTGTCATAACAAAAAAGAAGCAAGTGTTCAGGGAAATCTGAAGGCCTAATTCACAGTGGTTCATAAATAAAACAAAACACCTCATTTAGGAAATTATTTGAGCGTGAAGTTTTCGTCACCGAAGCAACAGGTTGTGCTGGATGAGCAAGGATATGCGTGCGCTCAATTTATCTGACACAGATCGAAAAGAATGACTAGGGCAGCTATGGACTCTGGTGCATCAAAACGAGCAAACGTTTGAATAAAAGCAGGGAAATAATCTTCAAAAACAACATATTTTTTGTTCAATTGTGTGTAAAGAACGCCGAAAAGTGATAGACAGCTGATTCGACAATTTGGAATTTATCAGCATTTTTTATTTCTTGCGCGCGGTGACGAACCCGCGTACAAACCAGTCGTCAGTCAGGACGGAAAAATAGACCAATCGAAGGCGAAACAGATACGCAATACACTTTTTTAATCCTCAAATGCATCTTGACACCGACCGAGTACCCACACGTGAGGAATAAATGAACTGTATGTAGATGGGCAAAACCCGAATCAGGAATGCAATTTACAAACCTGGTCCCCAAATAAGCATCATGGATTTGAAACCAAAAATAATCTGGAAATAAATGCAGAGATTAAATGTTTAGAATATCCACTCCAGAAAATTAATCAGCCACTTCCTTCATCCCGTTTGCCAGATATAACCATTGAAAAAGTTATTTGATCGATCAACCACATCAAATGCATTCCGGTAGATCGATGAACCCCTTCCGATTCATGTTGTCCCTTCACAGATTATCTCAACAGCAATGTGACTCACTTTCAGCGTAAGTCCAACAAAGAGACCAGCTCATGTCAACCAAATTTCTTTCATTGTATTGCTATCAGCTTCTCAAGTAAAAATTTGCACTACATCATTGATCTGAGGCTCTATTAAATTGGTCTTAAAATAACTTTACAATACACAGTCACCGGATTCTTTTGCCGGTTGGCGAATCTCAGAATTGTATGATCTGTATACATCACCACTTTGATTTCAAGGTTTACTTTGCGAAATTACTTTAATTGGGCAAAACACGTATACCTTTGTTTAGTTCACGCATTTCAATCCTGGATTATGTATTGTGCAAGAAGAGTATCTCCACCCTTTGTTAACACTTTAGCATTTTAATTTTAAAGTTGACTTTCATAATTCCGATCCCCCATAGGTTTGCTGTTAAGGATCCAGGTTTCGGCGATGACATTTCGGTTAACATTACTGGGTAGCTCAATGATTTCTTCCCCCTTGTTCAGCAGACTGCAGACGTTGACCAGCACGCCCTGCTACGCTGCGGTCTTCGGGGTCGGTTTTTAGGAGTGATTTTGATATCCTTAGCGGTCGATGAGATTCCTTGGCCGGTCCGCGATTAACTGTTTGTAGTCGATCGATTTTGAGCCATAAAATAGAGAGCATAGAATGATCTCTAGGGCAGTTGTGTTTGACAGACTTGAGTCAGGGTTAATGGATATGTTACACTTTGTTGTTTCGGTCAATTATTCTTTTGAGAGTAAGATGTCACCTTCTATGCGGTACTGTAATTTCACCAGTAAGGTACGTGGGTTAAGGTGGCAGTCGTCGGACAAAGGAGTCCATTTACTTAACCTGTATTCTCTTCCACTGAACTCGAGGATGCAGAACACCTTGGGAAAATACTTTTCTCCATCTAGAGCATAGAAGAGTAACCCGAAATATTCAATTTCGTGTATTTGTTATGTTTTTTGGAAGACTGAAGTTTCTTAGCTTCAATTATTTGCCCTCGTAAGTTAGCAGACATTTTCCAGGCCAGGTAATTCTGTGTAAATGTTTGCTCTTCAACTCCAATTTTATTCGTTACCACATCCAAAAACCTCATGGTGAATGTCTTTTTCAGAACTTGCAGAGAAAATGTTGGTAGGCAATAGTGAGTCAGGCAGCCAAAATTTTACTGATACTAATCGAACGATTTTACAGGAAAAACGTAACAAACTTTTTGTTTTCATTGTGTCAGCTGCCGTACAGTTTCAACACATCAGATAACTCTAAGGACAATTTTGTTTCCTAAATTGTCTTATGCAGTAAAATTGGTCGACGGATGAATGAAGCAAAATGCATTTCGTCCGTTGTCTTCATATTTGATGAATTATAGATATTGTACCAGTTTAAGAGGAATCAATAACAATTTGTTGTGCTAAAGATATTTACTGCATGAGAAAACTTGTCTCAAACTGAGGCAATGTATTGTGAAACAGAACTCGTCAGTAGAGAAGCAACAGCTTTAAAATTGTTGGATGAAACAGGCAAATACTAGCGTGAAATACGATAATATTCACAAACATCATTACCTAAATGCCCTTATTACGAATAGCGTTCAGTTTAAGCTGTATGATAATGCGGAAATAGTAATGCCTATTTCGTGTTTGCAAGCAGGGTTCACATGGATAATGTAGAAAACTGGATTGGTTCGTAAATATCGGTATTCGATTACAAGAACTTGATAAAAGGAGTATCACATCAAATGAGATTCATGGAAACAGCAAGATGACTGTGGGCACGCTAAGTGTCTCATGATACTTCCTATTGAAAACGTCTGAAAATTTGAATGTCCGTTCCATATTGAGGTCTCATTCATGAGCATAACGAAGCTGTATGGTCAGACGAGGAAAAACACAGAATTTTTGTTTCAAACGCTGTTTGTAAATTGCTTTGACGCAGTCCGCAATTAATCCTGTTTTTCCTTGCATAGAAAATAATGACGACATGACCGAAGTAGTTCATGGTACGTACGATCTTACTTGGTCATGCAATTTTGACTTTCAATTTATCAAAAGCACCAGAATATTTCAAAGGAGTAAAGCGTCTTATCTTCAATCAAAGTCCCATTTTCATTCATCTCTTCTACATATAAATATATATATATATATTAAGTGGACGATAAATTTTGAATGATCACTGGAATTAAGAGTCAACTTCAGAATGCCATTGTTAATCTTTTTCATGCACAGTGCGATTGTTTCATCGTTTCACATTTCCCCTGTGCCTCAACCCAAAAAACTTGAAATAACTAAGTCCTCTCTGATCCCTCTGGGTGATCTGATTTGGATCGTTTTCCGCGATTCGCGCCACGTGAACTACATCAAACTGACACCAGACNCTGTCTTATCCTCGGTTCGTAATGCTTGTGATACTCTTGTCTTCCCATGACGATAAACTGTTGTAGCTTCAATCAGTCAAGGGGATCAAAATCCTACGGCTCCCCGATCTAGACGAGCATTTCTGTCGCAATGTTTGTAGAATGACCTAACACAGGCAGAGAAATTCATGAAAAACTACTCTATAAACATAATTAATAGATATGACACAAAAATTTGATTTATTCTTATTAATACCCAATCAATCTCCTTTGTTTATGGGCACTTCGGACAGTCGTTTTGGCTCAAAGTTTGCTCAATTGTCAATCATCAGTTTTGTCAGTTTCCTCCAACAAGCTGCAATTAAAAAATAATTTGGAATGGGGATACTCTTACACATGGCTTTTGGTGTGCAAGTATGATATGAAAAATTTGATATATACATTTCTGTATCCAAAGTCATTTCTAAAGCAGCATATATTGACATTCTTTTATCGTAAAGCTTTAACTTCCAACCGATTCATACCCTTGGAAACTAGTGGTGAGATTAGCGAGGTGAGATGCCCACAACAAAGTAGCAAAGATATGCTTTGTTACATATACTAAACGACCAATGTTGCAATTAATTGTATGGTATCTGAGTGGCCTGTATGCTTGTTTTCCACTTGTGAGGTCCCAAGTTCAATTCCCCATCGGACCAATGGACTCGCACTATTGCCGAGACCCAACTAAATTAAGAGAGCTATGCTGTTCTTCGTGGCCTCATTTACAAAAGGAATTCAGCAAATTTTATATAACCAAGATCCTGCACCATTCTCATGCAAAATCATAATTTTTCATTTTCTGAATTGACATTTTCTAGCTTGAAAAAATAACAAGCCCATTAGTAGAGTAGGATCTCGTATGAGTGATCACCATTGATTGTGCATTTTTTCAATACTTTTGGGATCCAAACTGATATGTTATGTGAGAATCAGGTGCATCAGGAATTCTCATGCACAAAATAATTTGATTCTCAATCGATGCCAGTCGAATTCTCAGTCTCACCGATACAGAAATCCCGTAAGAAAAGATTATTGTAGATTGCTTCCCAGTTGGAACCGTTGCTCTCTTGCAGTATTGATTGGCTGTCTCAGTTACGTCAACTAAGCTGTCCTCGGAAGAACGTACTGCTACTATCTACGTTACAGTCAACGCATAGTTACACCGGCGCACGCAAGGATCCGCGTGCCCTTTGCGCCCGGGCGGAGTTTGGGCTACGCAGATTCCTACGACAACTATCTTTACTTTTTACTTCCTGGTTGTCTGCAACAGTGGGACTGACTATTTGGTATACGGGATTTCCCGATGCACTTGTAACATCCAATGAATAACTAAAATTGTCAGGTATTTTCTTACAGAGATGTTTGTTATACTGGAGATTGCCGGCGCAGCCACAGTGAGAGTCCTAACCTTGCCACATACCGATGATCCACCAAGAAAGCATTACTGGTGTCTAGGTGCGGGTTCAGTGTTATGCCGATGCTCTCACTTGCAATTTGACTTCATACGCCAGAAGTTGCTGTTTTTATTATTTTTATTCAATTAGAGTGCCACGCATAGGACAAAGATATGCGCGCTCCATAGCGACAGACTGTGGAAACAATTGTGTTTTGAATGCTGTTAGCGCGCACTGGGAAAAATGTTTTACTTTAATTTTCTGACAGTTTGCTCTGCTATTTTGATTTTTCAGTGATCCGTACGGCGATGGTGGTGGATGAATGGAAGGGTGAGTGTTCACCTGTTATATCTTAATTCAAATTTACTCAGCAAACATTTCACTGGTATTCAAACATGCCTCATGTATTTGTCGTCATCTGAGTTTTCTTTTCATTTGTTTATGCTTCAGAGTTCCTATCTGATGAGTGGGACAAGATCCGGAGTAAGCAAAATAAATTTTATCCGACACATTTATGCGATACTGTTATGAAAAACTGTAAATTTCACTGCCTCTGGATCTGAGTAGGAGCTGCTTACCAGACAGGTGCGGGTACCAAAGGCTGTGGGTTATTTTTTATGCACGAAATCAAATTTTTTTGTATGATGAATAAATCGTAATTCCATTCACTTGTGTTCATCCGTTTCGGATTTTAGCATACGCTGCGCGGTTTATAGGCGAAAGTAATCCGGCAAATTTTCCACCGGAAACATGTCCCATAGAGGAGTAAATTGCCTGCGAAAACAATTTCCTGCATGCCGTATAGACTAATAAGAAACAGTCTGGTCACAAAAAAGGTGTTCAANAACTAAGTTTGGTTTCATTGAAGATTTTGGCTTAAAATATCATTACAGTGAATCAGAGACGCATTGCTAGTGTCAGACAAACCAAAGCAACCAATCACTGCAGGAACATTGCTCTACTGGACTGGTTGACTCAATCGTCAGGATAACACTCATATTAGGTGGCTCTTTCGGGGTCACATACACTTTCAGACAACTAACACGGTAATTCGCCTGACCAATTCAAAGATTAAAATTTACCGGTAAATAGTGCGCTGTAAGTTAGGGAAACTTAATTCAAAAGTGGTGTTCTGTGCGTCATTGCTGTCTTGTATTCTTTAACTGTTTACTAAATTTTAATAAAACATCTCCGTTTAGACATAGATAGCCAGGTGGAAGTGAGATAATCAATCTGCAGAAGCCGATTTTAATTAAAAAAAATACGTAACTTTTTAGTACAATGAAAGTGCTTTGATGGCGATAGTTATCCCCAGTAGTAAGTGACCGAATATAAATGTTTTTTTCATTCCGACAGGTTTTTTTAATTTTCTCTCAAGACATGTAAAACTATGTGATTCAGCCTGATTTGAGATTGTTTCGCATGCACAAATTGAAGAATTCCACCAAATTGGCTTATTTCTCATAAGGTCTTTATCTCTTCATCACACAACTGATTGATGCGTTTGCCGCTTATTTTGCTCGCTTCTCGTATACACTGATATGACACCAAATTTGAGGGTGCGAAATTGATCGTGCTATGTAACCGAGCTGACATTGCGTTGAAACTGCAATGGCCAATGCAACACACAAGTGGCGTAGGTTTCCAGTTTCGTAGTTTGTTCATCATGGACGCAAATGGAGATAGTTTTGTTCTACAATATTGTAACATCATTGTCTTTAATGCAAAATGATGAATTCAAAAGTATTCGTAATTAGGACAGTGGAGTATAGTTTCTTACTCCTGCTGCCAAAGCAATACTGCAAAACATTTTCACTTATAAAAATACTTTCTGACACCTTCACAATTTGCCTGTTTATAATATAGGTTCGTTTTTGAAAAAAATTGATTAAACTGGTGGTAAGTTTTATTTTAAACTGCAATACGTTACTCGAAATCAAATTTTTTTCGATCGTCCGGAAATCAGCCGTGAATAATCATCTCATACAGTTTTCAACAGCACATTTTCGCGTATGAAAATTGAAACACTGCATTCTTCTTCTAATTTCCTGCTATCTGAGGTATTGTACATTTTTTTTAAATAACTGACCATTTGAAATCATAAAATTGTATGATATTGTTATATATATTTCAAAATGTAGATCACACTCGTTCCTCTAGAATGAAGCAACAATTTGAGAAGCATATTCTGCTTGCTCCGACCAAATGAAATCGGTTTATTGAAAGCTTTGTATTTTGATGCATTTTTTCAAAGCTCAGTATTCCTACTTTATTGATTTTGATGGCAATGACAGTCTGAAAAGAACAGACGGCGGTGGTCATTTAGGAAGGTCGCCAACAGAGCCATCTAGGACATCTGAGTTCGAACCCCTTCAACCAGACCTGTCTTCTTATCTGCATCTCCTCCGGCAGGCTCTGTATGGCGGATACCCCTATTTGTGAAAGCCTATTCTAAATTACTATAAGTAAAAAGGACTGCATTCTAAAAACTGACGTTTTTGATGTATAAAAAAGAATTTGTTATGAAGAATTATTATTCGATTCGGTGTGCAATAAATATGCATCATCCATTTTTCATGTTTTATTCTATTCTATTCTACCACCCACCACCGTGTATGACATTTTTTTCGGCAAGCGAAAGAGTTCCTTGCCCAAACATATTCCTGACGCCTTAGGTGCTGATTATCTTATTGCAGGATCACTTCAACGGGTCCATCTACGTCTGAATATTTGATATCGTGGTGAATGACAGCCAACCTATTGAAGCGCTTCCATACACACTCTGTACAACTTTGAAACCTTTGCACTATTTCGGCTTTCAAATAAACCAAATTGCTCAATTTTATTTCATCTGTTTTCCGAGGTACAGTCATTTTGCAATTGATGCAATTCTTTATGCAATATGTCTAAAATTAACCAATAATCGTTGATTTAATAAGACAAGGAGTTCCTCTCTTTACCAAATATTTATTCTATCCATCAGACGAAAACTTGCGTCTGTTGCTCGATCGCGTCACAGAAATCATCAGCTAGTGCCGTGTGCAACCAACTCATACCACCGAGTCAATCAGAATCGAGTTCGTCATCGGAGGATCTCTGATTCTAACACTTTGTGGAGAAAAATCGGTTTGATAGAAAACGCAAAAGAAATGCCCTGTAATAACCCACATTGAAAACCACATGTATGTGGCGTGAGGTCAGCTGTTTCGCAAAACTCCCATTGAATCCGTTAGGTGTTGTTTTTCAGACTGTTCAAACCACAATGCGGTCATTCTACCCGCATACATCAGAATAAGAAAAATGCAGTTTTGAACATTTAAGAATTAAAGGAAAAAACGGCTAAACTCGACAGTGATTCGGAGAAATCAGTCAGTCCCACATGACCCCTAAGATAGGGTGTTCAACCGATTTATCAAAAAGGTCAATAACTTAAGTGAAGTAACAAACACAACGGAAAGAAATACATTTTTCAATCTTCGTAGAGCTTATCCTGATGGTCTGTGGAATGCCCTGATTACAAACTAATGATGTACTTACAATCATCGCGCGGTCAAGAGCCATTGACCCTCTCGTAGCATCTTCTCTGCATGTTCGTTACGTTTATTCTGATGGTTTCAGTTACCAGTTCGAATAAAGAGGTAAGATAGTGAACTGAAGTAAAGGCTGACACCTGATAACTTTATACCTCTATTTTCCGCTTCATGAGGTACTCGGTTTTAGAAGGAACAGATCACCTAACATGAAATGGTGCTTTTACGCCTGCAATAAATCCTTGATTAGTAACCAAAATGGTAAAGCTATCAGTAGCCTGTAAATAAGATTTTTCTTCATTTTGACGAAAATGTTTACAACAAATTGCAAATTATGCGAGTGAGATCAACAATCACTGAGGATGAACGGATTTAAAGCCACAGCATTTGGAAGTGTCAGCTTTGGCACCGGATCACCAGTATACCTACTGAACCGGTAATAACAAACCAGTTCCTTACCACCTAAATGAAGACAGACTAGAATAGGCACCAAGCATAACGAAAGAATAGATATTGAACTATCTTTAGGATATTGCCATTAAGGTGAAAGTGAATTTAAGCATAGAAGGCTATCTACAAAATGCAAACAGTGCCGGATCAGGTGTCGTATTTGAAGACGATTCATTTTTTATATCATTCTAAACGCGGTGAGTAATTAATGAAACCTCAGAATCCGGAAGGTTTTCCGCTCTTCCCGCACAAATTGATATCCCGAGGATTTGCTCAAATCATGCCTTAATGAGATAAAACAAAAAACGGATAAACGGAAGAACAAGAGAACGTTAGCATCATAAAATTGGTATCACGATCCATCATTTGCAAGAGAAAATTGCCCCAAAAGCCCACAACCGGTTTCGTGGTGACTGCGGCTCCCCAGTTAATCGTATCGGATGCTCTCTTATCCAGTCATTCATATGACTGAACCCCGGAGGAACATTTTGGTCACGAATTTTAATCGACAACATGAGGTTATTTTTTTGAATGTGCTGTTAAAAGCAATCCAATAGTGAATCAAAGCAATAACGCCAAACACGTTCTATAGGTTGACTGCTACCAACCGGGATGAATTTGACTGAACGCCATTTATGAAATATTTTGTAAAAAGTCGTAGGTGAATGACATGACGCACACTATAAGGAGAACCAAGCTTCATGCTTACGAAATACATAATAAGCAATAATTGATCATGAGATCAGAGTATTGCGGAGCTATGCAAGGGTATATTGACTTCATTTAGGCATGCAAATCAGTCAGCGAATCACGAGAAAAATTGAGCCAAATGCATATGTGTTGACTTCATTATTAGAAGAAAAAAACAAGGCCCGATTTTTTTACAAGCATTACTGAAGTTTTTGAATCAATAGTATTATTGGTGTTCATTATGGTGGTTCCACGAACTCGATGTATTATTTTTGGGAGCGTGCTTTCGATGCTTCGTTGACAAGCAATATATCAAAGATGTGATGAGGGAGTGACATAAATGAAAAATATCGAGGAGTTCTGAATGAGATTATGTCATTTGGTCATTGTGATATGTGGGAATTTCGTGTGTGTACATAGGTGTAGAAGTCAAGTCAAGTATTTGCTTTATGCACCCCGAAAAGGTGGATATAGAAGATGGTTTAGTGTGAGTGGTTGATTGGTGAACTAGCAAGATAGTGTACGTGCGACACTGCGAAACCATCTGACTCGGTTCGATTATTGCGCTTTAGACCCTTTCTCTTCTCTATGCGGTCAAAGGAAGGATTTCAAGGTTTTCAATTCCCCGATTTTGTCTCCAGCTGAAGCGATTGCAATCCTTCTTCACAGGTCCCTCTCCTTATGAGCCCGAAAACATTGTTTATGGTTTATCCACTCATTCATTCACTGCCAAACACCCCCACCTACTTGCTTCACAGAAAAACAACACGCATGCTATTGAATATGTTTATCACCCACCATATGTCTTCGCCCAAAAATCTGTTGAGTCACCTCTATCATTTGTCATTATCTTACCCCGTGCGTATTATCAATCACTTGACATGCACTTTTCGTTCGCCACGAATGAGTCCATTTATTTGCTTGCCCAACAAACTCACTTATCCACCCACCTCCGATCGTGACCGTTGTCCCTGGCGCTGATATGATCTTACTTACCTTACCCTCTGATTATCGCATCGATTTGTTTATTCTTATTCGAACGGGTCCTCACTCATGCATGGCACCGACCCACGTGCAACTGTGCGCTCTGACATTTTACCTGTCCCTTGTTCTCTTGATGGAGTGATGAACTCTGTCGTTTTCGACTGACATTGCTCATTTCACCGGTTCAAGCACATTCCTTGGGAACGCACGCCACGAATTAAGGTGTGTTGTTTATGTAGTCGTACCACTTTGTATTTACGGTACCACATTATTATTCACTATTGTTTCGAGTCGAATAAACCTCGAGTTCATTCGGACTTGGCTTTCGAGATCGCGCGTCACTCCAAACTAGCCTGGCTATTCGTACGGATTCAACACATATCAGTTATCTCTAAGATTCCATGTTATTCTAAAGTCCCCACTATTTGTCACGTATTCGTCTCCCCTCACCACATCTTTGGTCCACTGTACAATGTGCGGGCCTGCCGACGAATCATCGAAAACAAACTTGTTTTCAAACTTATATCCTCATTAATTTTAATCGGAATATTTTCACAACTATCAGAATTCAATGACCCGTATCCCTGCTTTCGAATTTTATTATCATTTTATTTTGTCTAATTAGTTATCGAAGTTCCGAATTGCATAGATAGTTACTTGTAATTCCTGTGTATTCCAAGACATCTAAGAAACATTAAAATCCATGTGACTAAAAAGAATAACTCAGCGAAGAATAATTGTCGATTACTCATTCTCAGGTTTCTACAATAATATACGTTCTGGGCCTTGTAACAAAATTAATGGTTCACAAATAGATTGAGGTGGAAGGGGAGGGGCTACAGAGATTTTATCATTTGATTAAACTGATTACATATTACGATCATTCAATCAGCGTTTCAGTATCCGAACAACGTTCAATTACGTCATATGTTCAACTCATGGTCACCTCAATATATGAACAATCCACTTTTGTTTGTACCGTTTAGGTTAGTTGATTCGAATGGCTGCCGCTTCCAACGTATGATCGCCTCAGTTTCTTAAGCAGATTCATCAGAATTCTGTAGGCCTTCCGACATCAGCGGAATGCCCCGTGTTGCTCGGAGGCTCCGCAGCTGAGCAACAATTGACCTTTGTTGATCATTTTCTCTTTCGGAAGAGTTTACTGACAAGGTCGTTGAAGAAAGGTAGATTGATAACTAACCTTTTCGTAGGGACGGTGTAGAGTTTGCTCTTCTTTGGTTTCAGTCGCAGAGGAATGTGTGTGTTATTCATCCATTCTGTCGGAAAAAGATTTTTAATTGCTTTAATTCTTCTGCCAATATTCCGTTGGAAAAAATCCCTCTTTATTCAAATAAAGTGAAAATATGAAGCTTTCTACTAATCTTTTTTTATTCCGACATCATTCCTGATGAAAAATGTCTCAAACAGAAGCGGAATATTACGTACGTGGAATGGTTTAGAATAATCATTTTAATTTGTTCAATTTTTGTTGACTCAGTGCATCAGATATCCTCTATGGACCTTCACACTTGTATTTTTTTCTTTAAGGCCAAGTGGAGAGAGGGGCCCGATCAGAGTTTGCCTCACTCCCTCCTTTTTGGCGCATGGCTAACTGCGCCAATAGTATTCGTTTCAGAGTATTTCCATGTGAAATTTCAGAATCATAGATTCCTCATTTGTAATGCTCAGTATACACTTCTAAATTTTGCTTAACGTTCTTTATTTTTTTTAAGCAAACTGCATATTATGACTCAGAAGAAATGGTGACAACAAGGTGGAGAATGATTATTGAAAATGTTTCGACCAGATATCGGGAAGAATAATTTGGAAGGTTTTAATGGGAACCAGAAAAGAGCGAAAAAATAGACTTTCGTCGGGCTCACAAATGAATTGTCATGGTACAGCCACTGGAAATGAGTATCCTCAAATTTCGATAAAAATTGAACACCAATCCGGGAACTTTAAGAATCGAAAGCGTTATCGACATTATTTATACGGTTTCCCAACCATGCCAGCATTAGTATTGCAGGAAACAGATTCTTCTTGGAAAGATCCATTCCGTTTTACTTTACTCTACTCTTAACTTTGGCAACTATTTGACATTTTATACGTTTTCTTTTGCTGCTGCTGCCGACAGCAAAGTGTATAGCAAATCTGATGACATTTTTAACCAGTCAAGTTTGTAAGCGTTATGGTAATGCGCATTACATTATATTAAAATACTATGCTGATGAGTTTTATTTTGCTTACCGTTTGATATTGCTTGTAGACTGATTGGTTCAAAAGTCGTGCACAACACTTCCATCTTCTTAGATTCTTTCGACATTACGAATCTTTCATCCAAAGTTTGCCAAATAAACGATCTACACTCAGTCTCCTTGGTTTGTATTTGATATTTCTTCCCTTAATTGTTTGCAATGGAAAGTAATATCAAATGTCCTCGGAACTCATATAGCTCGAAAATTTGTAGAAAATTGAGTTTCATGGTTTTGTCCATCTCTCTCTTCCCTAGACGCCTCTGCAGTGGCTTAATGAAAATTGATGACACCTATCTAGGCCGCTGTGAATAGATCAGAGTCCAGTATTATTCTGATTTGTATTTAAATTTTCCCTCAGCTATTTACCGATGATTTCCTCTGTCTTCCTCATTCTCTACTCCACGATCCCTCCACAATCTGTTCATTCCCCGACATATCATTCGACATCTGCAACATGATATGCGAAATCTTCGTACTACTTAAGTTGATCCATCCATTCATAGCAAATCGAAAACCCGTGTTTCAGATAAGAGTGTAAAAAACTCGTGTTTATTTTGCATCAATTCATTTTCACCACATAATGAAACCTAACATGTTTATGTTGACTGTGATGTATGGTCATGTGCCGGAGTAATTGCAATCAATTGAAAACAGTCTTTTTTGAAATCAGTGTTTTTTTTCTCAGACAAACTATTTAAATACTTGTGAATAAATAGATTTGTGAATTGACCGAGAGACAACGAGTAACAAAGAGCCAGAAATAGAGTTGGAATCAAACAGGGCCAACGCTGAGCCATACGCGTGAGACCACAGTCGTCGCGTTTCCACGTGCGGCGTTCCACCGAACCTTATTGTGTGAAGCAAATAATCAAATAGGAGTTGGATAGAGTCATTCCCCTTACAGGAACATGATTATAATTCACAGTTGTGATTGAATGTTGGTTATTCACTTCATTGCCAGCTACACAAAATGGATCAAGTTCTATCAGATCTGAAAAATGGGTTAATCCAAAAATCGGTTACCATTTAAGGAACCGAAAATGAATAAGAACGTGGCGTGGCGTGGCGTTCCAAATGTGTTGAATAATTGGCCAACCAAAAATACACCACTCATACGAAAGGCAAATTGTTTAACCTAACTGGGGTTCAGGCAATCTCGATATGTGTAAACCATCGATCATATTATTCGACTTAGTGTTGCCCAGTTTGACGACGAAGACCAGTCTCTATGTGAGATACTGATTTTCATTCAGTGCTATTCATCTCGGGGTAGACACACCCACGTGGCTATAGTTTTACTGCGGTAAACTTCAGCCACTGTTCATACTTGGGATAATACTTTTTGTTGTCTTCATTCTCCGAATGCCTTCAACAACCAATTGCACTAACCTGTCTATTTTCACGAAATTTTATCGTTATCAAAAGCGGTCTACACTTGTTTTAAACGGTATGTTTGTAAATAGAGTGTTTTCTGCAGTGGTATTTTTTGTCATATTAAGATGAGATGTTTTCATTTATTCATGTTTTCTGACGCAATGAATAAATTCGAAAGAATATTCATTGACCAACAGAAATTCCGTACATGCGTGGTACACTTTTGTCTGTGTTATGGAATACTTTGATCACTCAGACCGAATTCGGAGCTTGTTCATCGTGCCCCCCTCTCAGAACGAGTTTCGGTACAAAGTTTTGAGTTTAACGGAACAAAGATATCACTGGGTTTGTATGGGATGATCGAATGCGTATTACTGGTAAAAAGCTCTCTCGAGGGACAAACTAAACTAAAATACGACTTTGCTTATTGCAAAATCTACACTAGTGTCTGAAAGATCGCCAATATCTTCAACCAGATTTGTGTGTTTGATCAATACAGATTTGATGATCCACGTGCAAATAAGTTTCTCGAGTGTAGCAATGAGAAACAATGCCATTCTGTGGGTGGTGCTCGTATTCCATGGCGCAAACCAAGAAATACTTCTAACCTTAAGAGGAGAATGACTAAGGAAAAGCATCAACGTGCTTTGCCGTAGGTTTTTAAAGACATCTTTTAATGCTACCACACTGTTACTGGAGAATCCTGGAGTTCGCCGAAACGTATAGTGAACTGTAATTTTCAAACGTTCAATAACACGGTTTTTGACGATCTACAAGATATGAGCCTCTCAGAAACAATCATAGATAATTTCAATGAAACATGACCAGCATTCTGAATTGCTCGCAACCGCTTCCCAAAATCAATCGATTACGTTGGTTGGGGCATGTGCTGCGCTTGTCACCAAATAGGCTGCCACGGCGAGCGATGGTCACCGAGACAGTAGTGAATGGAATAAAGCCAAAGGTGTTCAATATAAGACTTGGCACGGGGTATGAAAACCCTAACCAGGAGTATGGGTCACATAGGTCCTGTTAGGTCCCCTGGATGGTCATCTCGGGACTAGCGTAATCAATGGTTAGAGACACTGAGAGATATGGCAGACTGTCGTAAACAGTGGTGTTCGAACATCTCGATTTCTCTGCAACATTAATTCACTGAAATTCTCATTTTTTTCTTCGATTCTACTTTAAATTTTCCTGTCTTTATCCTACTGTTTACCCAAATGGGCAGCTAAAAGAAAGCAGTAAAAACCAGCGAACGAAAGTGCCTGGTTGAAGCTTGTAGCAATTGAACTAAAACTGAATCAGTTGATCCGTGTTGAGGAATCAAGTGTGTAAACGTGCTGATCATGAACAGGGAACGTGAACGGGATTTCGTCACTTGTTATGACACTATGCTAGTACAAGACAAAAATGTTCTTCATTGTGCGAGCATAAACTGATTATAAATACCGAAAGGAAAACAAAATTTTTGGAGTTCATAAAGACTTTGAATTACTTACTTTCCTCCATTAAGCTACAATCAAATAATTAAGTTAGCTAAACTAATGTAATTTATCGTTCAAAAATAGAGTTGCTACTGAAATTATAGCATTGGTATCATGTTCCTATCCGGCACATTGTGCATGAATTATGTAAGGATAATTATCACAACCAACAAAACATGGACTAGAAGTGTGTATATTGATTATTTATATGGAAAAACACTAACTCATTAAAGCGACTGGGAATCGCAGCAGATTAAAGTAATCTTTGGATAAATAGCTCCCATTGGGCTGTTATTGGCTTGAACCTAAAGCATACATTCTTCTCTAGACTCTAGATTCCAGAAAACTGTATGCTATCCAGCTCAGTTCAATGAAAGCACTATTTGTGGTTGTTCTCAAATCATGCAATGAGTCTGGACGATCAAATTATTAAATCAATGACTCCAAGCTATGAATGAAAAATCATAGTGAAGCCAATGAATTTGGCATGTAGCTTTCAGAAAATATCTATCGAATAACTCTGTCTGATTCAAAAGAGGCAGCATTCAGAACTATGATGAACGTTACAAACATTTAAGTTTATTGGTTTGAAAATTATACTAGTCTCAAGGGGGGATTCTTCACGTTCAAGTGTAAACAAATCCAAAAATTAAATGGTAAATCCTGTCAAGAAAAATACCCATTTTGTTCAGAAATAGAATGCGTATTTTTGTAAGGTACTTTGCTGATGTTCTTTAATAAGTTCGATGATATTCTTGTACACTTCTTTCCATTCAGTGCAATAATGATCAACTGGCACACGGGTATCGTATTGAACAATGTGTCCGGAATTTCCTGCAGCACAGTTTCGATTGATACCGTACGTATCCTCAGAGACTTCTTCCGGCTCATGACAAACAGAACCCGCCCTCGCAAGCCTACGTCACACCATCTAGCAGTTCTTTTGCAGTTTCGGCGACAATTACATGAGCCAAACGAATCACACCGGATATCCAAAAACATTCCCTAGTGATTATTTTGGTCTCTAGAACAACACAATCTCACAGTTAGGACTGATAAAATATACCCAGGAACATAAGCCACTAAACGTCTCATGGTAACTGATCGCATCGTTGTCACATTTCTGTCGTACAAACCGTTGTTATATAACATGAATCTCAGGCTCTTAGCATTAAGCGATTTTGCGTACACAAATGTTTCTTACTGAATAGATCAATTTATCATCGAACTGACTCCAAAATTATTTCCCTCTACTTTCCTGACTGTACCCTTTGAACCACTGTACCTACCAAAACTCCGTTGTATGAATGGAGGACTGTTTATACATTGTAGCGACCGAGGACACTAGACCAAATGTTGATTACTTGCAGCATTTGCTTTACATCTTTTTTCTAAAGAAAACATAAGTGTCCCAAATAACTTTTTACTCACTCATTTCCGTATCAAGGAAACTACTGTTCTTAGACATATTATTAAATAGTTGAGTGCCTTGAACAGATCACCTGTCAAATAATCAAAATTTGTGTACATAGATAAACTTACTTAGGAATGACATCATGTCTGCTTTTATTATATCTGCAAAACAGGAAACGTGTTCTCTGAATTAAACCTTCTTAGGCGCAACTAACCAATGCAATGAGATTGTGGTACACTGTACTTTTACCATTTCAACGCGTTTACTGTATATCCAATGCACTTAACACAGAGCTCCAATAGATTGCGGTTTTACCACACCACTCGCTGACTTGCGAGTCACACGTTTGCTACTCATAGGCTACGGTTTTTATTAACCCAAGCAAATGGACCGAATTGATCAAGTCACTTTTGAATCAAAATAGCATATTTTCCCTCTTTTCTGGGCAACCGACTACCCTTGGCTAAAGAGGGGTATATCCACACTAAATTCATCTGTATACAATCAGGGACCGACACCACACATTCAAGTGGAATTTAGATGTGTAGAAGTCAGTAGTGAAAAACGTTACTGATTTTGAAATTAAATGCTTTTCATTCCAAACCAAAATTAACATCCGTGAACCCTTGTCGAACAAAATTATTGATGAGGTTCCAACCACTCTGTAAGTTGATAATTGAACGTGGTAACTTAGACAAAGAATACGAATCCAACGGAGCACTCCCATACCATCATGTTGGTCAGTTTTGAAAAGTTACTCATCAAAATCAACTTTTGAGAATTCTTGCTTTGAGAATCTATGTCAGTCCCCTGCTTTGTTTGAAAACAAAGACTCATTATTCAATAATCCACTCCAATAAATACATGAAAATGTTCTAATCACTGTGGGCCTACGTTCTGATTGTGCGACCTCACATTCAAAGGCCTTGTGTATACTCATTGCCTCGCACGAGAGAAACAAACAGAATATCCATATATTGTTCGCTTTGAAAACTTAAGTTCATATCTCTCATCAGAAATGGATGTCGATTCCATGTTGGATTATGTCGAGCAATAAAATCTTACAACACAATTAAAAATAAAGTACAGTCTTCCAAATATATGTACGAGTCATACGTATACAAAGTGGCCTGAAATTAATTTGTGCAAAAAGATCATGCTTCTAAGTGTTCCAGTATGTAACCAACCCCAATGTCTAGCACACACTCTTCCAACCATTTAGTTAACAGATGCTACCCACAAATGTGATCTCATACACACAAAGCCATCGCATTCTGCTTCGCAAGTACCTGGACACATTTTGCCGACTGTAAGCTGACCGAAACAGCCGTGTATTTGTGGAAATCAATTTCAGTGAACATGGTTCACTCTACCAAACAATTTAATTAAGTGTAATGAATGGTCGTTATGCATTGCTGCATACGGAGAACATCACAGATCAAACTGAACAAGCCTCATGTGAATCTATTTCAGCGTCCTTGTGACTTTGAAAGAGAAAAGTTAACCAGGTGTGTACGAATCAAACATATTTTTATCCATCATTTCTAACTGTCTGATTCCGGCTTCTTACGAACACCGCAGAATGTTGCCTTCGTGTTCAAAGCACATACACACAATCTGGTCTGTACCGTGAGCACTCGGTGGTCACCAACAAGCGCCCAAAAGGATTTTGTTACAGAAAGGTTACTTTACAACAAATGGTTTCACAATTTGTTCACTTGAATGTCTTCAACTCACTTGGGACCATCATAATACTGTTTCTGATTCCACCTAGTAATTAAATGAATCAGGGTTTATATTATTCATACTCGTTTTGAATCGGCTCCATATCACAATAAAACACCCAACTTTGTATTCTGACCGTTTTTCATAGTCTTGTGGGAACCTTTGACATTACAGTTGTTAGATGTAATAACAAAGCCGAAATAATCGTAACACTTTGAATTTTGGGGACAAACTTTAAGTCAAATTTTGGCGGCACATAAGAGGAGTGCATTTGTCGGTCATCTAGTTCATACGTGTCACTGCATGAGATCAAACAACGTGCATTGTATTATCTGCCGCGCGCGTTCCCACACAGTGCGCTCCATCAGCGAGGATTTCACAAAATATACATCATAGAAGCATGAAGCTTTCATAAATGTTGCCAATACCTATCCGTGGTTTTTCCTGATGGCGCGGTGGTAATATCACCAAATTATCACCCCGGAGAACCTGTGTTCGAATCCCATCATCATCGTCTAACTCCCCATTCTCTGTGTGTGGTAAGGCAGATCTTTGATTAAACGCCTTCCCCGTCCCGAAAATTGTTTAATATTGCGTTCAATAAAAGGAAGCAAAACTAAAAAAAGACTACATCGAGGCATCCAGAATTTTTATGTGGAGGGTAGATGGAAAGTGGAATTCGTTCGAGAAAAGCTAGCTAGGGTCTAGACAAAATTCAAGCGGATAAATCAGGCAAACTATTGCCTGAAAATGCGGTACAGTTACTGACAGGAAAAATACACAACCCCACATCCTGTATACAGATGTAAGTTTTTCAGGTCCTTTTGCAGGCGATAACACAAAATTATAAATTCAAAGAACTCAGAAAGAGCAATCGTTGGAAATTTNTGGAAATTTTAAAGAAATTTCGCTTACCCCTCCATCTCGCTAATGCGACTAGTACTTTGGCTTCATAAAAACAAACAAAATAACGCCGTACATTACTACCGGGAAATCTTGTGAAACCATTCTATTTAATGTTAGTTCAATCTGACTGAATTTTAAGCCCTTTTCCCCAATATAAGTTTAACGGCTATTTGAATATGGATCCTTCTTGTATTTGTAAGCTCAGACTGGCCGTACTCATATTCATAATGAACTCAAAATCGACAACAAACAAACCAGAACAGAAAATATTTCGCAACTCAGGATATTCACACATGATACGAAAATATTTAAATTTAACATGAGCACACATTGCACTACCTAATTAATTAAATCAGTGATGTAAACGACAAATTACAGATCTTGCGAATCCAAGGTTTGAATTGGACCAACAATAAAATTGAAAATGATAATACACATGTATCTCTCCCTCCTTCACGATCACTTGTGGTTGTTCTTTGATTGCTTTGCTTTACAGTGGAAAAATCAATGAATTCATTTGAATTTGGCTGTTGGAATTATTGATGTTGTTCAAAAATTCGTCACAGATTTAAGATATGACATACGTAAAATTTTGTCGGTGAAAACCGTACTATTTTGGATGTGCTGTTGGGTCACGTTTAATAATCAAGAAATAAAACAGAACAATTGCTAAAACTTTAACCGGCTCTTTTATAAGGTCCTTGTAAACCGCGCAGATAGTTTTGTTGTCCCTTCTTGTATACGGAGTCCCATATAGGTTGTCCATCCACTAATTTCAAATGTTTC
>UZAN01041357.1:249-13521 GCA_900618425.1 Echinostoma caproni | reverse complement strand
GGTTTAGAGTTTATATGTAAATGCACTGTTTTTTTCTGCATGGACATATTGCCCATCTGATCAATGGCAGGTGCAGTGTTAAATAATTCTGGCCCTCATTATTGTGCTATGTCGAAAGGGATGGTCACTGGTCTTAGGACGAAATCGTTTGATACATCTTTGTTATTGTCAGGAACTGTTAGCTTAGGAACATTCACTCTGTCTTGTGAATGACACTCCTGCCATGTTCAAAGGTGTTTCTTGAGAATGACAGGCAATAATGTGTGGTCGGGGTCATTGGCTTGAATATTTTTCACATTTAAAGCTCATCCGGATTGAATTTATATGTCATCGAGTTTATATGTTGTGTTGCTGTCATTGGCGACCCAATTATACTAGTACAATTCTATGTATAAGAATTCAGTATTCGTGGGAATGAGCCGGCCGGAGCCTTCAAACCTGACCATGCGGTAGCCATGGTCGGATCGTTTGCTCTGACCGAATTTCTCCAATATGCGTTGTGTACGCTTATCCGTGGGTCACTTGAGGACGATCCAGTTCGCCACAGAATCTCTTACTTAAATGTTCGATTGTCTAAATTCTGGAGTGTATGGTAGAGCTGTTCTTCGATTTTCAGATGAGCATGTAAAGTTTGGACGTAGACTGCAATTACAACCACCTTAAACTATGTTTCTTAAAACAAGGTTATGGAAAAATCTTGGTGAAATTGATTTTCAATAGATTAGAATATTTGTCCTTCATGTTTATAGAGACTACAACTCCGTACAGACCATACTTGTCTCTTGGCCTACCAGGATACATCCAGCAGGATGCGGTTACATTAAGTTCTTGATCTGTTGGCTGCCTGATTTAACCACGCGTACCTAAGTTAAACTAGACCTGTCCATTACTTAGTTGTGGAGTGGGAGAACAGTGATACACTGATTGCCCGTATCCCCAAAACTTCTCATATTTCGACAAGCCTTTCTGAAATCGTGACTTGGTCTTGAAGTTCCCAGCTTTTGTATGGGTCATTCTACCTCGGGAGTATTACATGGCCCGTTATATACCGGAGATGCCGTGGCACAACTAGTGCTCACTATAAAAACAAAAAGCATGAAAGTACACAAGAATGTGGTAGAAAATGAGTATCCTTTGTTTTCTACTTATGAGAAAGCTGCATTGGGTGTTTTAGTATCCAGATGTCCAAACAGAGTGTAAGGTTGTTTGTATCGGGACTTGAGCTAAGCTATTCGTTGAAAGAGCTGAGTCTGCACGGCAACAGAGCGAGATAGGGTTCGAACTCTCTTGGAAGATGGTTTTCGGTGTTTCAGTTCATTGGACGTTCAGTTTATTCAGGACAGGAATCAAACACTCTCAAAACATCCAGAACAGTCTCCGGCTGAGAATTTGAGTTCCAAACCCTCTGTTGGAATAAATGTCTCACGACAAGACAGCGATCAGAGACTTTGTTTAGTGGTACTTCATGACCACCGCAACACAGCATCATCTTCGGATTCTTATGGATTTTCCTAGGGAGAATACTGATCGCACCGAAAAAAGCACCACGTCCTTAAATATTACCACTGCTCATCCCATTCGCTGTCAGGCACCAAACTGTGACCGTTCTCTTATCCGGTATAACCCGTGTCACGTAGAATGTAGCTCTGCGTATAGAAAAACGCACGCTGATTCTCTGAGGCTATTTTTGCAGCACTATCTTCTTGCCACAAGTTATTCTGTGATTATGCAGAAATGGCACAGTGAAAGCATTTACCTCGAACTCCAGGTCGTTCGAATCGCGTATCTTTATAGGTGAAGAAAAGAACAGATACATGGTCAAAAGCTGGATGAAAATGGTAACCATTACTTATCCCAAATTTCAAAAGCTTTCATTTTTGTTATTATTGTATTTAATCCCTTATGGAATATAACACACATGTAATGTTAACGTTGAAGTAAGTTATGCATTTTGCGCTACTCTTAGTGCCAAAAATAACTGAGTTATTGCACCAAAAACTTACCGTATTGTCAAAAGCTCTCCTCTTGATATTCGTTGTTTGGTAATTTCACAAATTGCGTATATAACTACGGATAGTTGTATAGTTGAACCCGGTTGTTGTAGTACTTCATTTTTCTGAATATGTTAAGTTAGGAATATGACGGTTCTTCTTTATTTGGATATTTATTCTGGGAGGAAAAAGTTGTACGCGGTCTATAAATTGAATACGCCAGTAAACCCACTATGGTAGAAAATACAACCTTGGCGTTGAAGGCGGTGATCGTTGGGGGTGAAAACCGGATGAAGAACTTGAATGAAAACAGTTGCTTCAACAGATCGAATTCATGAGACACTAAAAATCCAATCCGACGTCTTCTTCTCAATGCCTAAATTCTAGAGTATCGTTTACGGAAATAAATGTTTATATAATATTAATTCATACTAGACACAACATATCTTTAGTATTATTTGCCTTTATGGTTGCTTCATTTAAAAAAACGCCCTAAAACCTTATAAATCATTTCTTCATTAGATCCGTGAAGGAAAACGTTTGGATTAGCCATGACGATGAAAAACCAAAAACAAGTTTATTTCTTGGGGACGACGTTTCGACCCTCTTGTAAGGCCTTTATCAAGTCAATTAACAAGCGAACATGTGAGTCAACTGTCAGTTGGAATCCCAAAACGCACTCGTGTATTTCTCTTCTTCTTTGACCATTTGAGCTGCAATTGGGAAGTAAATGGAAGGAGCACGCTGTTTACTAGCAAACGGCATACTGCTAATAGTAGTTATTTTGACTGCTTAAAATCAAATCGAATTCATGCAAATGTCATTTAAAAAATACGCAATCTGAACAACTTAATTTAATTCTTGGAGATTGCAAATCGTGTGTCTAAGTGCTTTTCAGTTCATCCATTGACCCCATAAGCAACAGCTTTTCGGGAGAACTAGAAAAGAACGTGAACGTCAAATGTACCCTTTCCCGTAAAAGTGAAAAATGAACAACCTGGTAAGCATTTAGGATGACGTTTGAGCAAACTCGGATAAGCGATTCTAACCAGCTCTTAGGTAAGGTGTTTGAAACGGTGGTAAAAGATGCCTTTCCCGTAAAGGTCTCAACTTTCAAATCACTGACGGGACAGAGATACACAATACACAGGTTCCAACAACAACGAAACATTCAGTACAGTATTTTTCAAATTTTTGACTGGAAGACCTAAAACTTGGCTTGAAATTGAAGTTCAAACGGAGCAGGCCAGTAGAACCCTATATATGCCGATATAAAAATATATTTGTATACAACAGCCTCATTTGTTTGGACAGATCTTTCAGACTTAGTCTGTTGATGAATCAATACTATGATTCGGTATTTTGTAAGTGGGTTATATGCCACTAACCACAACAAACACGACTAAGTTCTTTAAGGAATATTTTTCAATATATATGTATATATAATATCTATAGAACGTGAAATGATGCTCTATACAAACCGCATTCACGGAACGGTTTTCACAATTTATTTGTCGTTACTTTAGTACCAGATTGATGTAACTTTATGAAAAAATACATATGTCACAGCTTTAGCGTAAATTCGCTCACATCATTCAGAATGGATTGAAACCTGTTTATCTTAAACGAATACCTCAGACGATTACATTCTGCATGCTTACCCCTGGCTTCGTTGACTATGTCCTCGAACCAATCTGGAGAGAGGAAATTCGTCCAATCGAAAAAATGAATCAAATGAATCAAGCCAAACAAAGCATTATTTTCTTTCTCATAAGATATAACGATTGTGAAAATTTAAGCTGAAATAAATCCATATTCTGTGCAGTATAGGACTTTTAAAATCGAGGGATGATAGTTATTTGTCTCGTGAAGCGTTAAATGAGATGTTTTCTGTCGAAAAACTTCAAATTTGAGCGTATAGCTATTGTTACGTGTGGATGTAAGACATCAATACCATAAAATGTCAGTCTAGCTTCTCCTTCTTCTTGTCGGATACAGTTTTATTTCCGCTTACTGTAGAAAGCATCACCTTCTAAAAACAAGTAGCATTTTTCCGAAAGCAGCTTGAAATACTCTGAGCAATCTACCTCCTTGTTGTTCATTCCCGTCCATAATCATTATTCTTTTACTTTTCGCCTTCTATCCGAGGATGATCAAGCGAGAACTGAATCGCACATGTTCGAGGACCTATTTGACTTTAACCATTCATGGTCAGTTACTGTGGAGTGGTTTTCGCTTCACTCTAAGACATACGGATTGAAAGTACCTAGAAATTTAACTGCCCAGTTCCTTATTGCATAAACGATTCTAAGTCCAACTCAATGGGCTACAATTACATAACCATGGGAATTTCGATCTAAAACCAATCACTAAAAGGTGGAATATTTCTTCTTTAGCTACGATGTTCTAACACTACCTCGTAGATGCTATAAATGCGAGCTTATACGAGAAAAATCATCGTCTCGCTAGTGTTTTATCAATCGATTTAAATAAATGACAATTATAATGTGCGGCGGATAATTTGAGCCACTTCAAATGAAATTTCCGCTCAATAGTCTGATTTAGGAATATTTTCAGTAATCCGAGAGGCTTAGAAATTTGTATCCTTGTACCATAGTAATTGACTCGAGACTCTCGAACGATTGATCAACCAGTTTGAGCAAGCACAATTAGTAATGAGTGACCTCACCAAACGTTTGGCTAGCCGTACCGGATTGAAGGATTGTTCGGCTAATTCGTTATGGCAGTCTAAACGACCGGTCTGCAAACCACTGAGACTGAATTATACTATTCATTCATTCATTCCTGGTTATTCGATTGCTCCTTACGTATGATGATTCTTACGTTTGACAGTATCTCATTCGGCCATGCGGTCTGAAAGGTGTTCTCTCGCTAGCAAATAAGCGCACGTGCGTGAGTGCCCTTTCAGATTGTTCTGGACTGAGAGGGATTTGGTTTATTTCGATTTGTTGAGAAAAGAGTAAAACCATAAAAACAGCTTGATTCATCGTAAATTTACACCTAACTCTAGAGTGTTCCATGTATTACCATATCAGCAAATTATACGCGGTCTTCTCATTCAAATTTACTGCAGGGTTCAAAATATTTATCCTATTTTGCGTAATCATCCCATAATTAACGTTAAAACCATCAAGAATAGTAAATTTCAAATAATCCATTCAATTGATCACAGGCACCGAGCACTGTTGATGATCTTTGGTGTGGGTTTCACTCCTTGAAAGATCGTTAATTACGTCATGGTTGAATGCAATCGTAGGCGATGGAAATATTTGTGATAACCAACAATGAGCACTGGACAGCTGTTTCGTCCTGTTTGGAACATCTGAAGATGAGCATTTCATAAACGGACAGGTAAGTAATATATTCTTTGCTTTTCATAGACAATCACAATGAAAATAAATGAGACAAACTGAAAACTACAATCATCCAGTACTTCAATAATGCACTAACCTTCGATCCTCTTCAAAATTCCTTGGACTTTTGCTTAATAAAAAAACAATAATTTAATTCACGACTTTAGTCAAACAAATCAATTGAGCTGTTTAACACTTCTGTACAGACACCCAGACAGAATCGAAGAAAAAAAATGACAAAAAGTCCTTCAAAGTATTACCTAGAATAGGAACTGAATCTGATTGTCAGATTGGCTTGTACCACTCCCCCAATAACAGAAGCCTTTCTGTAGTTGTGAGCTCTACCAGCTTTTAAAATCTCAACGACCACTGCGGCGGTGACCGAATATACTTAGCAGAAATCATTCAAAACTTGAGTTTAAAGTTCCCAGTCTCAGACAGAAAAAATGTAGTTAGGCAATCTTGACACCGTGGAAGACAACACTTTTGTTCATCCAAGGCACAGGGTAAAAGATAATCTAGAAATTTACATTATTTAGGTACAAAAGTTATTTTCCGTTCATCAAATATCCACTGATGGGTTGATTTCCCATAGACCATTTGGTGATTCTCTCTTATTCAGGTGGGAACGCTAGTCCTTCCATGATCCAATTGAAAATGTAGTTTAGTGCTATCCGATGAAAAATTTTAGCCATACATCAACTGACTTGATTATCATGCTTCATTTATTCACATCAAACCCAGTGAAGTAAAAGTATTTATCCAACTCGTACAATATCCCGATTTTTATCACATTTATTCCTCCCAAAGCTTTGTTTTCCGAGCCTCGTTCACGGGACTGAATGTGATACTGCCCCACATCAGACGCAACATATTTGAAATAATATCTGCTCATGTTTTCGCTGCTATTAGTCGAATGCTAATAAATTGTACGATTTCTCGATTTCGATGATGGTTGCTGGTACAGCTGTTGGAAAATAACGAAATCTCAGCATAAAGAACAATTAGAGTATACTTATAAAAATGACTCTTAGGCGTGAACCAGGCATTGTACGTTCATTTGCCAATGTATTATCTGTCCTTCTTCATTTTTGAGCATTGGACGTAGTTGTTTTTTTTTCATGGAGCAACAACTAATTTGCATTTGTATTTTGATTTCAAGGGAACTTCAATTTTGATAGTTCTCGCTGTTTTGATGCAACATAAATTATAATCTCAAATTTGTTAAGGGTCCGGTAATTATCTAATCAAAGTTGTATGAAAGGAAAATAAATGGGAATAACTTTTGCCCGAATATAAGGAAAACATACGCTTACTTTTCGAGGCTTGTTTACATTCAGCATCGCCTGTATTTATCAAATAAGGAATAAAGAATAAAATCTTGCATATATAAGAATCAACTTTGATCCATTTGAAGCGCATTTCGTAAACTATTGTGAAATATAATGAATCAGCGTCAGAGAAATGTGATCAAGAATCACTGAATGAAGCACCCTTTGAAACATTGCTCTAGTTAGCAGTTATCATGTAGGTATTTTTTGTAAATATGCCTCAACACTGTGGTTTTTCCAAATATTTCACNTTCACCCCCCTCATACCGCGATGTTAGTGTCTAATATGATAAAGGTTTTGTTGTACGTGAACAGAACAAAAGACTTCATCACTTTTATATGGAATGCAGTTTATTATTCCGTCGGAAACGAGCTCGGTACATATCACATGACTATAAAGCGAATCGAGGTATATACTCTGCATTCTTCGTTGTTCTGACTCGTAGAATGCGGATATTTTAATGAACTTCGTATTCTTCTGCAGTCTATGAATAAAATCTGGAATAAGTACCTGTAGTGAAACCCTTCAAAGGATTGTCTAGAATGACTGAGAACAGTTTTAATTTATTGTAATTTCCGGTTATTTTGCAAAGTCAAAACCCGATTGGCTGGAATGAACTGCTTGCTGCTTCTCTATTTGAAAAAAATACTCAAAACGCTTGCACATCGCTGTGTATTCATGAAAAGTTCCTTGGGGTGTTATTCTATCAGAAAATATAACTCCAATGACGTGTCCATTTTCTAAGGCTTACTTAAAGGAAAAACAACCCACCCACCCGCACCCTCTGGGAGGAGATCCATTCAGGTCAACGACTCCGGAAATTCCGACTGACGATGACAGACGCCTAGAGCACGAACACCAGTGAGGCAAAAAAAGACTAATAAGCTTGGAAGTACAAGTTTTGGAGTAGGTTTTCTGACACTAAGTACATTGTTTTTTCAGTCCCTATCACACCACCTCGAAGAACTGGACAGTGTCACCCAGTAGTCGTCGAGCAGGAGTATCAATAAGAGCTTACTGAAATAACTCACTATTGTGTTATTGGAAGTAAACGGTATTTGGGCGTATTCTTCCATTTAGTGGTATTGATTTACCTTAGTTTTCCGTTGATCTTTGACTTATGTCGTCCAACATCTCATCAAACGAGACATTCTGAGCATGTGGTTCATTAAAAAATGCTAATGTTCAAACAGAAAGTGGTTTTAGAGTGTTTTCTTTTGTGGACATTTTATAACCACAAAATATAGCCAGTTTTATCCATAGTCGTTTTCCACAAATTCACATGGGCATTTATGCGTGAACCGGTTCACCTACTCAACTTGTTCCATGAAACATTTATTTCCTGCACACCCCTGTACACCCATTTGGACATGGATTGGACGTGCTAGAAGAGGATAAACAAGTATAATGCTCACCAGAGGCACATAGCTTTTTCTCGGCTGGAAATAAATAAAGGGAGCTAAATATGTGATTGATTACAGAAGCAGAAATCCATAAGAGAAACTCACAACTAAGGCATGAGAACGTATGCATTGTTGTTCTGCACATTATAGGTGCACAGGTAAATTGCAATAAAATCCGTCACTCACCCAACAAATTCTCCCTGATTCGCTCGAAGTCATCTGGTGGGAAAGGGTTTTATACAATGTAGTACTGTTAATTCCGAAGACCTGAATCACATATCAAGTCAAAAAAGTAGGTATTCTACATGAAGAGCATGAATACAATTCTAATAAGCAAAGTACATACATACAAGATAAAGAAGTAGCAATAAAATTCATTAGAAAAACCGAGAGTCGTAAAAATTAATGTCACTCCTGCCCAGAAAAGTGTGACAAACTAAAACTATAACTGATCTCATGTAACTCATCGTATTATCAAAAAAATAATCAATTTCTTTTTTAATTCAGTCATCCAAAGTTGCAGGAAACTTACCCGCAAATTTCAACATTGTGGACGAGGGCACTACTGTAAATGATAGAGATTAGTTAGGTGAATGACCACATTACTTTTCACTGATTTGTTTGGTAAAGACAGTATCTAACGGACAAGGAAATCTGATTTCATAGAACCAAAAGAATTACCAGAAATCGATTTAGTTTACCGCGATGAATCATACTGCCTGACTAACTAATAGATAAAGTAAAGTTAACGCCAGCGCGTCCGGAACCGGGAAAAAATTATTCACCATTCTAAAGTAACTATATTAGTCACTGAATTCATCAACTAAGGCTGTTAACATTTACATGGTCAAGAATGGTGACTGTGGAGCTTAGTGCAGATTTCTGGTTCAATTCGTCACACTCACACACACTTTATCAAACAGTCCAGAATGTAATTTGGAAAAGTCAACTAAAAGTTACGGCTTCAGCCAGATTAGTTTGCAGAAACAGTCAATACAGTTTTAGAAGAGTAAAACCAGATATCGAGAAACCATCTTCAGCCGACACTTTTGAGGATTTTTGCAAAACATACTAGTTTTACTGCTCCAATTCAGATTCCTCAACTTGTAGGAAATATCTAAGACCTATTGGACACAGTTTGAATATTAAGAGAGAAGGAAATACTGATACAAATACGAGGAAGCCCTGTTTGCATCCATGTTGTATATAATGAAGGCGGAGGATAAGCTGAGAACATACAATTATGCACACACACAATAGACTAGCACAGATCAGGTCTTGTCAAAGTGCCCGTGAAAATTATTTGAATCAGTTGTCCAGTGATCTCATGTTTAGTAATACTATTGTTTTACTCTCATTCAGGTTAGTGATTTTAAACTGTCAATAATGAGAAGCAAGTTTGAAAGTACTTCACAAAGAACGCATATCTTTTTTCCGTGCTAATAAGATATCATATTACGAATTGCCTGGTTGTTTAAAACTACGGAAGAATATCAGTAATAGAAAGCGTTGAGGCCTCCGATTTATTTTTAAAAAGTTTGATCAATAAGAACTGCTGTTAATAAAAGATCACTATTACAAACCATCATCCGTTTATTGGTAAATGCCTTTGACTCCCCATCAGAAGCCAATTTTTTTTCTTTCAAGTGTTTAATAAAGAGATAATAACATACAATGCGGTGATAAAAGTTTTCTCACTAACCGTTGACTTCAAGTACATCTAAAATATATTCAGAATAAGGACAAGTCACGTAAATGCATGCTATCGAAGTGTGATCGCTCAAGTTAGTAGACTTTAACCGATTCGAAACTGGTGTGATGCCCGGAGCAGAAAACGTTTTTAAGGGAATTCGATTTAAAATCATCGATTCGTTTGCTCTGCTGGTGTCTTGTGTGCCCTCGCACCTTTCTAAAGACTAACGAAAACACGTCAATCACCGAAAAGGTGTGACATGCATCTGTCTATCTTTGCCTGACCTATAATCACAAAAGTAACTTGTTGAAGAATTAGACATTTTATGACCAATAAGTGATGCTACATACGCTATTCACAGATTTGGTGTGTTTTGGTGATTTCATTGCAGCACTAACCTCTCCCCCCTGCCATTCAACCCCAGTTCTCCCTACAGATGCTCATGAGCTTTCATTGAATGATTATCAACCTGAAATACCCCAAGGTCCAACACGATTTATACGGGTCAGACAATTAATCACTGAGAGCAACTCCAAGCTTTCAATCGTACGTTCCCATGAGAACCTCAACTGTTTCAAGTCCAAAAAACGAGCTCTAACCAGCACAAAACTTTTTTCACTTCTGTTCAACACAATACGTAAAGTGAACATTGGTTGCAATAAAATTCCATGATTTTACCGTCCTCTGAACATTTCAGCACTGAATACTTCCGAGCTGGCAGGAATAGATGACATGCTGGTTGTTCATTTGTTTCCGGCAGTAAGGCTAGTACAATGAATCAGGTGTAGACGTTTCCTACGATAGATAGGACTGAATTAAACCACATAACAATGTATAGCGACCATGTGCAGGCTAAACAGCTAGTATTATCAAATCATTAGGTAATTACGTTGTTTACCGAAACTATCCAGTCGATTTCGTGGCAAATGTGTGTAGACAGCCTCCAGTAGGTGTATTCTGTAGCAATGGGGGATTTCATAGTGTTAGCCCCTTAGAAATATAATCGGTGTTAGTTTGCAGTACGTTTGATTTTCCGCCCCTGGAAACCAAGCCTACACACTGTCAGAACTGGTCAAAAACACCGGTCAGTGGATAAAATTATATTGATATTGACTTAAACTGACTATCCTTCAGACTTCACCTTCACGAACATTCCTCAGTTCATCGATTCAACCTTACACTCGTAAGCACTAGACTCGAGTTTTGCTCTCATTTGAGCTCATCAGCAGTGCATACCCACTGTCCCGTCCGGGCTTTGAACTCCGGACCCATCGCATGGAAGGCATTGGTGTTACTACTGTGTTTCCGGGTGTATGTTTGAATCCATGACCTAAGGATTGTGCGAGAAGGCAAAGTCCGAATGATAGTCAGTTCAAATCAATATCAATATCTGTTATCCCACACTACTACTAACAAATAACTGTGGGTTAAATGCAGATAAAATTATAATCCTTTCCTAATTCTAGAGGATACAAAAAACACCAAGACCCGTGCGGCAGTAGAGCCAGCGCCTACTGGAGCTAAAATTACCGCACGTTATTTTTGTTTTCATTCAGAATCCAAAACGGTTTTACTTATTTTGTGGAGCAAACTAAGTGATACCGAAATAAAGACAACTCTCTTTTTTCGTAAAAAAGATATACCTTCGAGATTTAAAACAACCTGTTTCTAACTATTTGTATACATTCTACTGAATTCGTACACATACCCACTTCAAACCCAATTTGCAAAACATTTGGAAGGCAATCTAATGAAGCTTATTGTTCGTGCCCACGGAAGGATTCTCGAATAGTCCTCAGATTTTGGTGTTTTTGCTAAAGCTAGTGTACTTGGGTACTGCTGTCTAGTTTCCAAAAGCCCCAACTGCCGAATAAATTAAATATGTTAGATATCACTAAAATATTATCAGAATAGGGAGTTTTACTGACAGCAGGGCAGTCACGGGGTGTAACTTGGGGTTGAGTTCGCGTTCCGGAATTTGTTTGCACGTAACTTGTCGCTGATCAGGTACGCAATGTCTATCCACATTAGCAGGCCAGTGTAAGCTAACACGTCTGTGGCCCGGTCGACTCGCATAAGATGTGGATTACTGCTTCCAACACGACCTCCTCCTAAGTTTGTATCAGTGGATATTCCATAACATCCTAGATTACGCAACAGAGCTTACTTCGTTCGTGAATCATAGTGGAATATTTTTTATTCCCGGCACTCTTATGTTCCTATTAATTGATATTTTGTGTATTAAAATTGAAAACCAAAGGTAGAACTCATGGTTTAGGTTTGACTAATGAAGTCACACTAACTTGTGACGGTTGGTATCAATCTGTGAAGGACAAAACTCAATGAAAGCTAGCATTATAATCGTGATCAGCAATATCTTGGCCCGCCGAATAACTGAAGCAATTGGTCTGTTTTATCATCTAGGATCCAAATAAATTAAGCAACTCAATCGTCTATTTCCCCAATTATTATACCGAAAAAGGAAAATCTCTTTGTTAGACAGTTCAGTTGCTTTGGAGCTTTGTTTTACCAGTAAATTCGGTTGAACAGAGAGGTCAGTTCGAAATTTATGCATACACACTTACCTTCGATATCCTCCGTGACTGTAATAGAAAGTTGTCAAAACGTTTCAACATCCAATGAATTAACTTGTCATTTTTAATGAAAATCAATCAATCATTTCCTGTTTATCAGTTAGTTGAATTACCTTTTGCCTTCTTAACCATTCCTGAAATATAGGAGTCGATAAACGTCATACAGGTTATGTAAGTGATTGTTGATTTGCTGGGGCATGAGTGGGGGGAGGGGGGAGCAGGCACATACAGAGAGCGGTCACAAGTATGGACATACGAATTCTGCCCTATGTGCTTACCATTGAAATTCTTTATTTGGGATTCAACTCCCTCTAAATTTAGAAAGATGACCGGGGGTTGATGTTCTAACAATTACTGACATGTGACAGCACGCCCGATGAAACAAAACTTTGCACATCATTACTTATAAGCAGATATTTCGTGATCTGAGGATTACAGTGGGCTTTATTTGATGAAAATATTGTTTTCAATATTTCTATTCGCTACAAAACTTGTTTCCCGATAAATGTAGCATCGTTTCTCATCGTTTCTCAAGGGGAATCCACAGAAGTGTACCTACATATATAGCAAACAGTTTAGCACGAATAATCATAAACATTGGTCTTTTATTACTTTACTTTTTCATTTGATATACTTTCAAAGATAGTAATAAAGCCCAGAGATCACTGGTTACCCACAAGCTGCATTAATATTGTTATCAGAATTTAGTCAATCCACCCAACTTACGGAGTATGTCATCTTTAGCAGATGCGACTTCCTCTGCAATAGGTGAACGTACAATTACATCAGTTCATCGGCAACTGATAACTTCATGGTCTATCACCCTCTTTCTTCATCGAATTATAGCTTAAATATGAATATTTTTTATCATGACCAATGACCACC
>UZAN01041356.1:33290-59961 GCA_900618425.1 Echinostoma caproni | reverse complement strand
GGGAGATACGACGACTGAAATCGTTCAAAGCTCACAAGTGCAGTAAGCAGAACATTTTACGCTGCACAATTAAAACCTGTGTTCACATCTAAACCGTTTGTGTTTCCGACTAAAGGACAGAGTGCCAGATTTTGCAGCCTCATTCCGTATATACTCGTTCACCTGTTCCTGTGGAACTGGGTGCATTGACCGCACGACCAGGCGCTTATCCGATCGCGTTCGCGAACACCACCCGGTTTGGCTGAGGACTGGAACAATTAAGACAATTACAAGCGCGGTGTTCGCACCTCGTTGAATAAAATCACTGGGTGGATGTGGTAAGCGCATTTCGACCGACTTGCAAGGTTCTGTGTAGGCAATCGAGAGTAGTGAAGCGTTGAATCTTAACCAAGGCCAAAGCTGCAAGTATTCGCATTCACAACCCCCCCTCCCGTTGTGCACCCAGAAGAAATTTGTGCAAGCACTTAATCTCCCCTGGCCCAATTCAACCACTCCAACACGTGTGCAATCAAGTGAACTTTTGACACTGTGATCAATTTCACACAGGCACGCATGCACGCATGATTGGAACCGAAGCTAAACCATTGGGACTCGAATTTCTCATTCCTTGTTTATTCTTATTGTTGGTCATATTTAACGTTATGTAATGGCATGAATACGAATAACAGAAAACGAGCTCGTTCGCCACGTTGTAGTTCTCAGTGTGTTCTGCAGGACTAATGAAACGTTTAAAACAATCCTTCAGTAAATCACTAGTAACTTTTGGGCGCACAGAACGGGATTATGTAGTCGGATTAGTAACGCCTCACTTATCGACAACACTTTTGCATTACAATTACGTAATAACGGTTTAAAAGAGGAAGCGGGATCAATTATGTGCTTGGTTGTTATGATGTGTTTCGCAGTTGATGACCGCCTGATTACTGGGTGTGGGTTGCGTCATCGACTTGACCAACGTCTTTGGAATGTGTTCGGCCACCCGCTGTAATAATTGACGGTTGGGTCTGCCTACGTATGCATACATAAGAGGAAAGAATTTATTTAGATGGCTATGAGAGAATGTTGTGAAATTCTTTCATTTAATAAATTTCTATATATTTGAATGTTGAAATAAGAAGCTACGAAGCAGCTGACAGCTGTTGCTACCAGTTTAGGTATCATCAGCAGAGCGAATCCAACGTTGATCGAACCAGGTAGAACCCAAACGTACTACAACCAATCGACCACCGAATGGTTGACCAGATCGGTTTCATTTGAATTTTCTACATTTTTCCAGAGATTTTTACCAAGGGCACTGTTATGTTCGGCTCACCTGCTAACACACAAGTGCGCACATGTGCGGGCTAATGGACAATGTGTTTACCCAAACCACGAACATGTACCTGCCTGCAAATTAAAATCAATATATACAGGGTGCACCAGAAGAAGTGCCTTTTAACCCGAGCATCTCCTTTTGGACAGCTCGCAGAAGCCAATGAAGACGCATTGCTTCTTCGCATATCAACACAAGGGAAATATTCACCGTGATGTTTCGACAATTGCGAACACATCCGTTCTACACAGGATAGATAATTCTATCTATCTTGAGTTTACAACTGTGAAAGTCACCTAAGCGAAAACTGTTTTGAGAACCAATGTACGTATGTTATTCCGTGTTTGGCCATTAGATTCCACCAATATATCACAATCACATAAATTGTGCGCTCTAAATTTGTTCCACAGGAATGGAGAACTATAGCTTGCTGGTTGGGAAGACATAGTTTCTCTGTTGTCGTACACTGCCGTAAGGCATCCTTTGGATGGGGCTATTTAAACCGACACATTGACCGGTTCCCGAGGGAGGTTGTGCTCAGTTCTCTGCATATTAAACACTTGATTAACGGATCACGGGGGAAAACCAACCACATGGCAATCATCCTTGTATAATGTGCGTGCGTGATATGCACAAATATACGCTTGAGGGTCAAATCAGAAAACCGCCCAGCCCCGCCCCGCCCCTCCCAATGGTTCAGATTCAGTGCCGGTGTGGTCAGCTCACGCGAACTTGTCACACTTCACCTAGATCTACTTTACGAAAAATCTGGTACTCCCTAGATAATGCATTAGGGAATAATTAAAAGCATATTTTGATATGATAAGAGCAACCGCACACGCTTGCCTCGCAGAATAACTAAATATGGAACGAATACATGTATGCCTGTTGTCCGTTTGTGTGTTCATAGTGGTAACAACTGGTACACGTCCGACGGATCCGAGACCAACTGAAAGGCCTTTGAAGTTCATTGTAAACTTTCAGTGATTGCTCACATCTGAAATGAATTTCCAGAAACAAATTGCGTTTGGTTTTTCCTGGGATTAGTGAAAATTAATGAATACCTGTTACACGGATTTAAGTTTAGGTTTCGGCCAACCACAGTTCCAGCATATGGGTTTCGAACCGCGAATGCTTTTCCATTGGAGAATGGCATACAGCGCTCCTGATCTAACTGAGTCAATTGGACTGTTTCTGCTTCACACACACAGTGTTACATTGCTGTAAAAGCCAGATGTCAAATCTATCCGTGCAAACAAGCTAGATGAACAGACAATCAACTGAAACTTGATTTAAAAATTGTACTATATTCATTCGGTAGATTAAACCAACGAAACAGAGAGGTACCCCAAAACCGAGTGGGCCACGGTAGGATTGGGGCTGAGTATGAAAAGAAAATGGCTTTGACCTGTCAAAGCGGACAGCCGGAACTCATTCGAGAAGAACTGACAGATTTGAATGCAGAAGCCAAAACACAATTTTGCGCAATGTATCCTGGATCATATGACCGCATCCGTACATGTGCATACCGCAGTTTTATGATCAGTACCATATGCCTCAATGATACTATAATGGTCCATGTGTGTATTTTTGGTTTTCGATACAGATTGGTTACGAAAAATCTCTGCTTCCAAAAACTGTTGTGGTCTTCCTGTATTGTTATCATACTTTGATAACACGTGGTTGCTTTCATCCAAACATTATGGATTATTGTGGTAAACCAATTCCGAAATCAAGAATTTTGGATCATAAATAAGTATTTAAATATTTCAGAAGGTTCGGTTGACGGAAAATCTCTGGAATGCACAATGATTAACACAGAATCGCTGACTACATTTATTTGAGTAATTCACTTCTAACATGAACTGGTGCGATTTTAAAGATGATCATCCTTAGACAAGACAATTTTGTGAACATAGTGAGTCATCTTCTTACATTTATTCACCGTGGAGCTGTGAACCGAACTGGTTTCGCAAATGATATTGATTTATTTCTCGTAATACTAATTGGAATATTTTCACGACATCCCCTTTTCCTGGTTTCTCCTGAAATGAAACCTGTTTCAAGCACTCGACTTTCCAGATGCAATCAAACACGCAACGCAATCAAAAGATCCACTCGATTCCATTTTGGTTGCAGGTTTTTTTTCCCGTCTAATTTTTGGCTGTGATAAAACATACGAGGACGAGTGAGGTTGCTAGCGATAGACTGACGATAAAAGATTGCGTTTCCAGATAGTTTTTAATATTCGTAGCTTCTGTTATGCTTTTTTCGGTCGACATCGGTTGCACTCACTGAATGTGAACTGCACGAACGTAGTTCGGACCAATAAGTGGTCTTTTATGCACAAAAGCTTGCTACACCGATTTTAAGGTTATCTTGATTAATTGGCTCGCGTCACGACCATGAGAAATAGTTAAACGAAATTGGAGAAAATTGGACAATTGCAGTATATGTTATTGTGTTGTAAAATCAGCAACATGAACAACAGTGACCACAATGCTTGGAGTGATTTGAATGAAATACGGCCTTTCTCTGGTCGATGGGAATACTCAAGATGTGTATATAGTTACCTCGTTGTCATCGATCATGGGGTATGTCTATTGCATAGTCCGATTGCCAATGCTTCGGGTCTTTCACAATCTGCTGTCAACTTTGGTTGCGGAAATAGTTATCAGCAGTAAACATCATTCGCCCCGGATGACCAATGCATTCATCTGCAGATATTTTTCATCTCTCGCTTGTGTGAAATTCTTGATATTTATNTTCATGCAATTTATTTTTAAATAACAACATCTACTAAAGAAATGCTCACATGTCGTTAATTAGTAACACTGGAATTCCAATATTTTATCGGAAAAATCCAGGTCGGAACTCTCAACAGTTTACTGAGCATTAAGTTAAGTCCTTCACCTATTGTTATAACGTTGTCGCTATCATAATTTTTGAGATCGATAACGGTGCTCAGAAAGCAAACCAAAATCTATCTGCGTTATATGAAATCGTTCATTCGATCCATGCACAATAAATCAGGCCTAATTTGAAACAGTGTACGTCGTGTAGACGGGACTGATTGAATTCTTTTATCGAAGCGTTTCTCGAAATGTTTCATCAGTTTGCTCTGAGTAGTCTCTTGTGAATACTGGATCGCGGTTCATGCTGATGGAATCCTTTTCGGAGCGACTCCAGTGAACACTGGCACCGCAGAAGGTTCCGTGTCATCTACAACACTCCGCCAGCTTTTCATAAAGATCCTCTTAGCCTTAACTAATAATCGTGTCCAGGAGTTTGATGATCAAACTGGCCAACTTCGTGCTATTTATTTCAACACTGTGCCTGATTTCTCTATCATCATAACTGTGAATTTATGGTCCAATTTAGACCGACTCAGTTCAGATATCAGTGGTCTTGTTGTTTACGACATCAGGTCCCGGAGCAGTTTTGAAAGGTACTAATACTGTTCTCTGTTCTTTCAATCTGCATTTCAGCTATCGCACGTCAGTCTTCACGTCATTTACCGTTTAACTTTACCTCTAACTTTCTTGTTCCATATACGATTCCCCACATGATATTGAATTTGCATTGAATCTATCGATCGAAAATTCCTAGCGCTTTCTTGCAGTGCCTGCTTATGCTTCCATTAACTGGGCATCAGTGGTAAAGCGGTTAAAGTCACCGGTAGAGCGACCCCAAGATAGCCAGTTGAAATAGTAACACCGCCACCTGTCTCCTCATGTTGACATTTCCCTAGTCAGTCCCCTTCCTTAAAAGTGACCGTATCAATGCGTAGTTGATGTTTACGAACAGGGTGCAAAGGTATACTCAACGTAACCTACAGGTCTTTACAAATGCCATACAAATTCCACAATGAAAACTGCCACCGTGTCCGGTAAAGATCATCATCTGTTCCTTTGGCATTCATAGACCCTCGATAGATGAAAGTTCTAATTGTCATTCGTTTTTTTCCAATCATCCTTGAACGATCTCATTGCTATCATTTTATCGTTATGTTCCGGCATGCCACTTTGTGATTCTTGACGATTTGGTCCGTAGTTCATCTTTGTTTGCACTCTAAACCTCGTGATATATGTTCGGTTATGTTCGGTCAATAAGAATGCCAGAATTCGAAGTCTTTTGTGACTAAGAATGGCGAAATTGGAGCACATCATCCTTTATTCCGTTTTATTTCTCCTAAAAATGTTTTCCTTCATAGAATTAAAGAGTTACATACTGGACTGATGGTCCTGAAGCCCACCGTAAAGCAGTCACCAGCATTATGCGATTTGAAATGATGGGGACAGAACAAATTCATTTTGATTCATCAATTTAGTTAGGTCACTTACTGGCAAGAACAAACCGTAGTCAGTTTAAGTTAAGTGCACGGATTGTTCGAAATTCTTCCTGGTTGACATGTCTAGAGTGCACCTCAAAGGTGTTACCCTTTTGCACCCGTGACCCATTTCACATTTATTTAAAGATGAAATTCTGAACGGTTAAGTATACTGAAGGTAAACGATTACAGAATTATCAATAACTCGAGAATCTTATTCGTCAAGCCAGTCTTCTTTATCCCTCTATTCAGATTGTGCATTGAAGAATCACAGACGGATAGAGTGCCGTCAATTAGCGTTTTGTTTGTAGCATTACTCACAACCAGACACAAGGCAGACTTTGCCCAATTGCTAACAAAGAAACTTGCAATAGACTAAACAATGCACCTAATGAATCGATAAAAAGAAATTCAGAAATGAAATACTTTATCTATTTTTCCATCCCATTTTAGCCCAGTTCTAGAGGCAAAAAGGTTACTACGGGAAACTTGAGCTCTCGATAGGAGATTTCATGTAGCAAATAGCCACCTGGCACGTTGGAAGATGAACAGAAAAGGTAAACCGCTTCCAGGCATGTGCCATCCCAGAGACAGAGAGAGAAAAAGAGAGACAGGCACGTGATTTCGAACAAATCCAGGTGAATTCACCCCACAACATCCGTTTCATTTTTCAACTGCTGATACGCATTGCCTTCATCACCATCGGCTCGGCATTTATTCCATGTGCATTGGAATCACACGCGGTGTGGTCGCTAATTGAAATACCAAATGCCCATTATCCGTACGCGGACCAATCGATTGTTTTTCTGGTTCTGTCGATCGACAGCTACTAAATAGCTCACTGTTGGAAAAGATTTCCACCCCTTCCAAATATTTTGCCACATGTGTGCAAATATAATCAGACGGAACGGGAAAAGCAGGTGGATCAAAATGCTCCGTATTCACTGACCCGCGTAAAATCTTCATCCAGTTTCTACACGTATCGCGACGGGGTGAGCACCTGGTGGTCAGATTATAATAAAAGTTGTTTGAAATTACTGTTTTTTAGTTCCCGTTGGATGCTTCTTCGAAGACTCTTCAGGATATTTGGAAAATCTACTGAGAACAAATGGAATAATTAGTTAGTCATAGAATAAAACAATTATTGTTCAATAATTTGATACAATTTCTTAGGTAAAGTGAAAATATACTCATCATAGGCAGATTAATTTGATTTTGGAACACTGTTGGTAATAGTGGTCAGAAACAACACATTATGATTCAGATATATAACAAACCCATTTGTTTCAGGGCTTCCTCAATGGAACAGGCAACATTGCGTTCAGCTCGAATTGAATCACTGTAAATGTTCGAACAATTTTTCACTAGACGATTCTTCATCTCAAATACACAAACCATGATATTTAATTCCCAACCCAAAGTGGAAAGAGTGATTGGCGGGTTACTAATATCAGTGTACGCCTTTTCTCGTGGTGTTTTGCTCGTTGCCTTGACCTCATTGTGCCCTGTTTATAACAGATTTCCTCAGGAATGGAGAATAATTGAAGAAAAATTTGATTTTCGATCTTCATGAAACAAGCTGATTTCGGAACGGGGGCATTGTAGGCAGTAGTAAACGAAAGTCATCCATCAACAAATGGAACTACCTACCCGTGGGATTAATGTGGAACAATTGTAGCTCGAAATGTGAATGTTGCTGATGATGTTGTTGGCTCGGTGAACACGTGACCAACAACAACATTGAATCACCTGTTTTGCACCATTGCTGATTAAATTGTCCCTCAGCAAAATTTAAAAGCTCAGTATTGCTCAGCATCTGATTTGTCTGTGATTTTAATCCTTACAAATATTGCTCACGATTTAGTTTCATTCAGTAAAATATTATCTTACATACTGCAGTTCTACCTGAGGATGGAGTTTTGGCATTTCCTAGTTGGATTGTTACACCTCCGTTCTATTTGCGAAACATCTTGCTTGCTTCGATGCAAAGCGTGATTATAAAATCTCGCATTTTTCTGTAATATTTAACATAACCACCAGCCAGATAGTTTGTTGGCATTAAAGGTGTCAAACTAAGGTCACGGTTTTTGTAATTTCAACACTTACAATGTATGATGGATAGAATCAGCTAGGAATTATCTGAATCAGTATAACTTTTAATGAATCCAATTCATTCAACTGACTTGGTTTGCTAATCTAAAAGTTTTAGAACCTTTTTTATTTTTTCCTTTTAACGATTCCTTTATATATTTAATTACCATGTTAAATTGATAATGAATCGTTTCTCATTCTAAACCGATTGTTTATGTCGATAAAGCAGAACTGCCGGGATGCCAGTTTGTCGAACATCAGAATGATCGCCCATGTGACAGCGACCTTGACAATTAACAGAATTTCATAACTCGTTACAACAACGTTATCTAAGGCTTTCATTAAGCATATGAAAATACGCCGATAGAATAATACGACATAGAACCGCATGGATCTCAGAACATATTCGGAATCGGCGTCAGAGATTCCTATGAATCTTATCTGATGAAACGGAATCCAAGGTAGCAATTAGACACACTTAAGTTAAGCGATCAGAGAACTTATGCACGTTCCTGAGGACTCAATCATCAGGATATTGAATGCAAAATCAAAAAATGGTTATTTGGCGTTTAAAACGCCACTATCGATTTCAATTTCCTCTACTTTAAATCCATCATTAAACTTTTTTGTAACCATTATTCTTGATGTCATATATTGCATTGTACCTATCGTTTTGTCACCAAATCAATATGGATTCCAACAGAAGCGATCCTGCGCTATCAATTTGCTGATCGCACGAGAAGAATGGACAAAAGCAGTTGATGATGGTGACGCAGTGGACGTGATTTATCTTGACTTATCAAAAGCTTTCGATCGGGTAGATCACGACATTTTACTGAGGAAACTCTATAACCACGGTATTCGGGGCCTCGCGCTTGGCTGGATCGAAGCATTTCTCCGACATCGGACCGCATCCGTTCGTGTTTCTGATTCGCTTTCCAGTCCTATGGACGTTACCCGTGGGGTTCAACAAGGATCTGTGCTTGGCCCTAACGTTCATAAGCGATCTACCGAAGGCTCTGGGGTCAAAATCATTACTGTTCGCAAATGACGCCAAAATTTGGAATACAGTAACGCAACCAACGGGCTCACTGGCACTCCAAGAAACGTTGAATGCAGCTGATCTGTGGTTCCTTATGAACGATATAGAATTCACTGTGCCAAAATGCAAGGTTCTATCTCTAAGGCACAGGGAGAGATTTTCATATTTCCTCGGAAATGAGCAATTGCCACACGCCACAAGTGAGAAGGAGCTGGGTATCATCATTCAAGAAAACTTAAGCTGCTCACACAACTGTACCAAGTTGTCCAACGCAGCTGTAAAGAATGTCGGCTTGCTTAAGCGGGTCTCCGGCCGGTTTGAGTCAGCTTTATTCCCCCGCCTACTAACAGCATACATTCGACCGCTCACAGAATACGCTATCCAGGCCTGGAATCCATGGCTACAGCGTGACTGCGTCATGCTGGAGCGTCCACAAAGGATGTCCACCAAAATGGCCAGAGGGTTGAGTCGGTTTTCATACGCAGACTGAAGTCACTGGGATTATATTCCAATCATTACCGGCGCATCAAAGGAGATATGATTCAGGTATACCAAATAATGCAAAACCCAAGCCATCCGTGTCGCCCGCTTCTGAAATTATCACCCAGCGTTCATCTCAGAGGACACCCATTTAAACTAGTGGTCTCAAAATGCCGCTTGGAATGCCGGCGTCAGTCATTCGCAGTCAGTGTGTTCGATCTGGAACTCTACCATCCTACGTCGTCTGCGCTCCAAGCATTGAGTCTTTCAAACTGAGGCTCGATGAAACACTAGCACACCTTACGTTTCAACATAAGTGAAGCTGCGTGAAGCAGTGGAAAACGCACGTATCACGTGACATTTTACACAAAGAATTGTATGTATCACTCACTGTTTCTTATTCCACCGCACGAACCTATGGGACCAGAAAAGCATGAGCTTGTAAGTTATCCCCATAATAAATCTTTGAAATCTTTGATTATTACGCGATTTATTCAACCATCCAAAGGAATTGCGTAATCTGTAATGTGGAATCATTTAATCATTGGGATATGGTAATTCATCCCAGTTTTCAGCGCTCGATTACACATTAGAAAATTAATTCAATTTTCTCAAAATATACACGAAGATAAACAAATGTAATGTTTACGCTGAACGGGTATTGTATGATACCTTTATCATTTTTGACGTTTTATAGTAAACAGTTGGCTACAGATATGCGTCATATAGTTCCACAGTTCCATTTCGGTAAAGTCGATTCGTGAATAAGCAAGTTGCTCCATCCGAAGGTTTCTGATCAGATATATTGAAACCACTACGGGGTTGTGAGAAATCTATCCCATTCCTTAAAGTATGCATCAATCTTCTTCCTTCTAGAAAACGATCGGGATCTGGGGCAAAGGAGAAGCTGACGCGCATGATTAACCAATCTGCCCGTGGGTTTACTTCATTAAAAGCAAAACAGTATGGCAAACAAGGTTGTTTTCGTAACTTCGTCTTCAGGCCTTTACAGTTATGTGTGCGTATTTATATCTCATGTAGAAATAAATGTGATTGGACCATANTATGGTCCAATCACATTTATTTCTACATGAGATATAAATACGCACACATAACTGTAAAGGCCTGAAGACGAAGTTACGAAAACAACCTTGTTCGCCATACTGTTTTACTTCATTAACTTTCAAAGTCTCTTGGGATCGCTGAAATGAAACAGTGTTTTTCATGAGCCTCGTCGTCTTCAAATCAACGATTTTTACACTTTGAAGTGATACTTAAGCACGAAGTTATTTGATCATTCAGAGAGTAATAAAATGCATGAGGAACTTCAGGAAAGGAAACTGTGTTTCTATGCAACCATTCCCATTATGCATTTTATGAAAGCAAGAGAAAGCATCGCGGCCATCGAGTGTACTGAACTCAACTATTTCGTGGTGTGATCACCCCCATCAACTGTACCTATCCATTTATGTCGCGGCGTGTCATCAGAAACCGGAGATCATATACGCGGAATGAAAATCAATGCGAAAGCCACAATCATTTGAAGGTCAAGGAAGCGTAATCAGTGCAGTGAAAGCGGTCACACTCAGTATGGCTGCCCAAGATCAGCAATAAGATCGTTATTTTGCACTGGTTATCGAACTGTGGTAAACCTCAACTGTTCTGGAAATTAAACTAGAAAATGCGCTTCCGGGAGTGCCAAATTTGTTGCACTCTGTGAGGTTACAGCCGATTGAACTAGATGACCACTGGGTACCACTGGAGGCTGGATGTTCCGTGGCGTGAATACTTTGAGGCTAAACATAACCAGCTGTGTGCTTTCTTTTGTTTCTGGCCAAAAACCGAATCGATTTAATATCACTAAAGGCAATCGCTGAGCAAATATCAATATGTAATACAGCTTAATACCGGTATGATCCAGTTGGCACCGTAGAAACACACGCGTCTTTCTAGTAATAGATCCGGTTTTCAAAGCTCCAACGGAATGTTCCACGTGGCCCACTAGTGAGTTGTCATGGTAGCAAAACTCCACTTAAGTGCCACCAAAGTATCTCGTTGACTGGATGAATTGATACTCGTGCGTGAAGGCGTAGTCTAAAACAAATCAATTTAACTGATCTTACACCACTACCCACAATATATTGTGTGAAATACGTTATGTAATTATTCTGTTGCATGGTCTCCGTCAGTTACGCAGAATAAAGCAAAGCACATTTCTAGTTCTTCAATCACAAATGATGTTCAACCAGAAGTTCTTGTTGCCGCTGCCACGTTTCAAAATGGATGCAATGCAGGCGGGATTTGAACATTACGCAAAATCATGCATCCGGAGGAATGAGGCACGTCGATCAGTGAATGGTCAGATTTGGCAAATTCCTGTCCCTGCAGCGTGAGGAAATTTACGAAGGGGCCGATTAAGTATTTTGCGGATACTGTAACGAACCGCGAAAGGAAGACGCTGAGACTGCCTTGGCAATCAGGGTATCCATAGGTTTTGCATTTTGAGGAAACAAAATTCCGAGGAATACCACAAAATCACACTGTACGTGATTGAGAAGACGGAATATATTTGCCAGTGAAGTAGACGATAACTCAAGAATTAAAATAACCGTGTTCTTGTAAGTAAGTCAGTACTGAGATCATCATCTCCTAAACGGAATGAAAATCAAAATTTGGTGCACGTATCAACTTATTCCGGGATAAAATTCACTCACACAATAGAGCTAACTCACTAGTGATTCACAGTAGCCATATAAAGTAAGCAGCTACAAACTGTTTGAACTCAAAAATACTGGAACCGCATTCAAGCAAAAGCTGGGACACGTGCCACCTGAAGACCTTTAATGAATTATCAGATGTGCAGAAAATAGGAGTTGACAGTCACGGTAGATTAGTTCGCCTAATGGTTAATCATATACAATATGGGTTGACAGAAAAATAGGTCAGAGCCAAAAGTTCTGTCGATCAACAATGAAAAAAGTAGAGGGCTAGAGTGTGAACAAAAGAACGAGGTGATTCACCGCCCAAATGTGTCATGAACTGGTATCAACCCCGAACTGTACAACATAGTTCCTACTACTCGCGCGGTCTGTAACCCCTTTCGATTGGTGTTCCACGAAACAGTAACAGTTCACGTTCGTTCCAAAACAACAAAATTACCTTTCAGGATGTTTCTTCACTCCAGGTCCCGCTATTTCATTTTCAATAAGATGATTTGTTTTCATTCTGTGCATCCTGATTGAATTATTCCTCGGTTCTATGAAAGACTGTTTGTCAGAAATATTCTTTTTAAGCATGAATGTCGGTTGACAGTGCGTGAAAACAAAAGGTTGAGATTGCTCACCACAACGGACAGCCCCTATTCAATTTGCATCCATGTGTATTTCGCTGCACCTGTTTGGATGCATACTACGGTCGGAGTGAGTTTTGACCCGTGTACACTTTTAGCGAGATGATCATATGTGGACAGATTACGTCATGTTATCCGTTGTGATGACTTATCGTGTCTTCGACTCACGTTTATTACCTGACTGACTGTCACCCTTATGGGTTGCTTCACGCATGGTAATATCCAAAGCCAGTACACGTTAGTAGCATCCGCATATCTATTCCATGACAGTCTCTGAATGATAAAGAAAGAAAGTTAGTTATTCGCCTTAGTTCGTTCTTGTCTGACACGAGAACACCCGGAAAAATATCGTTTCAATAGCAACTGCTTGTTCAAGATATTATTCCATCATAAAGGGAACTAGGCAGTTTTTGGTTCTCCTTTCTAACAAAAAGACAAGTATGGTGCACAAGCCAAGTAGTTTCGTAAGGAGAACCTGTCAGCATTCCTGTAATTGCTGTAAGAAAAACAGAAAATATCGGTAGATTTGTGGCCTTCCAGTAGTTTCTCTAGATAAAACAAAAAACAACTAAAGGTCAAAGTAAAATTGAAAGGAATTAGAACCAACACACACGGGTCGAAATATTGTGTGATATCTGCCTCGGTGAATTCTTATTTTCGGAGAGATTTGAGAACAACTGGAATTGATTGAGATTCCATGATCGAAAAACCACAAACATGTCCAGTGATGATGCCGCAACGTTTATCATTTTACTAGAGACGAATACCAGATAGATTCTCAGGAAACTGAATGGGATCATGTGGAGTGAGACTTTTGTGTGCACTCTATTGACGGAGCTTACCTGTGCAGATAAGTGACCTGTACATTGCTGATCTATTATCATTGGCATATTTTATCCGAGAAGACTTCAAAACTCCTAATCTGAGGCATTGTGAAGCATCGATTCAGACAGTTGATGAGCGAAATCTGACACCAGGTTTTATGCATAGGTTGTCATATTTACTGTATATAGAATAAGGAAAAGAATGACAATTTCTGCCAACCCACACATGGACCGAGAAACGACTAAATTATCAGCGAAAGTTGTGAAGATAGAAATCAAGTTGTCCTCTGAAGATGAGGGCATAATTTCAACCAACGATGACTTCTTCAGTAACCCCACCCCGTCCCAGGGGTATCATTTGAGATTCAATTTATACATTATATCTGGAAGATTCCTTATCGTGCCAATGCATAACAGTATGTGTCAGTAATTGCGGAACACTAGGGTTGGTTTTACCGTAAGACCGGAAGTCAGCTTCACAGCAGTCACAAAGTTGTTTGCTCACACAATCGACCAACTCCGGATGCTGGTCGTGGATGGGGAAGGAGGTTGAACTGTCCCAGGCGCCTGAACAAATTGCTCTTGGATAAACAAAGTAGGGTTGTGCAGATGAATTCCCAGAACCTTCTCCTGTGACTAAGACCAGAAAGCGCACCTTGTCTGATAGGGCTGATAGGGCTCGAGGTTGTATATACGGTGTGTGCCTTGTTTCAGATAGGTGTGAAATCGCAGCACTGGGAAATGATTTATTCGTTCTTGTGTTCCCGATCGTAAAATCGCCTAACGGTGTGGCCTATGCCCGTTTTCCCAAAAAAACTATAGTAAATCGGTATGCACGGAATGGCACCATTGGTGTAGCCATATGCTAGTCTCATTGCAATCACAATCCCCGTGGGATTGGACGTAAACAACACGTAACGCTTTAATACAGGGATTGTCCTATCAAATATGTCGGATATACATGAACTGGAGCGATGTGTTCCCTTTAAACTGAGCACGTCATCCTGATTTCAAACGTCCGGTTTGCAGGAGACCACCGGAATGAAGGGGTAACGGGAAGAAACCCGAGACACAATTTGAAGCACCATTTAAAGATTTGGTATCTTTGATCTGTATACAGTTGAAGAATATGGAGAGCAAAGTAGAAGGTGGAATACCTGCAACGTCAACAGGAAATCTTAGTGATTCTCACATAAAATGATGCAAACATACTTGTAACACTAATCGTGTAAAGTCCCTGACAAATCGAGGATGTAGAAATCTCGATCGGGAAGATGTGGCAGATATTTTATCAGAGCACTATGAAAAATAGTTTTGACCCCAAAGTTCAAAAAGGGGGATGGGAGGGTGACAGTTAAGTTTCATGGTTGTCTGAATCTGTTTTCCTCTTTCATTCAACATTCACAATTGGATGTACAAATTTTGAAAAAGATAAACAGTAAATCAATTCAGCTTGAAACGATTATATCCATGCACTATTCCGTTTTTCGTTACAGCTTCTTAGAGATAGGCTGTTGATTTTGAAAATAATACGCTCATTCTTGTGGGATCGCTTCTTTTATATTAGCGTTGGTAGATATATTCAGACTAGGATTAAGGACATCATATATTTTCTTACAAAAGGGTAGGTATTTGTAGTTAACCTTGGTTCGTTGCCGAACAGACAGGGCAAGAAATATCTTGTGTGGGACAAGCTAGAAGAGAAACTCCATGACAAGCGATCGATCTAAGCCATAGAAACGGTCCGTGTGATTTTCTTTTCTTTCTCGAAAGGATACAACAACTGCCATCATACAAAGGAAATTATGTGACGCAAATGGTGAGACCGCCTGTGCTTCAAACCTTCCTGTGATGCGCACCTCCAAATCGATTACTTCTTTACCATTGAAGAACAAATTTCCCGCCTCGGTGATCCTATTCGGTGTATACTCATGTACTCATTCCTGTGGAACAACGTACGTGGATAGTACAGTCAAATGTCTGTCCGAACGAATTAGTGAACACCAACCTGCGTGCATGAACACCGGAACGATAAAGTCATTCATCAGTGCAGTGGTTTCATACCCAGCTGAACTTGACTGAAACTCCCCACCCGGTGTATGGAATACGTGGGTGATTATCGAGGCAGCAGAACACTGTCAGTTGCCAGCTACAGCAGAGGTGGCGGTGTGTGCCCAAAAACATTGTTTGCATACATCTAAGCTTTCTCGGTCCAGACTACACGCACCGTATCATTACTATTCTCAACGTCCCAATGAGTAAATAGACAAGGATGTGTGATCGTGGCAAATCCGAATTCCGGTCTCATGATGAAACAAATTGGTGTAGTGCATGATTTAATGTAGCATTACCACGGTTAATTTTTTCATTGTAAGTTTATAACTGAGTAGTTATATACGAAAACAAGCAAGCTCCCCACTCGTTTTTTGTTTGAAAAGTTGATACCGATAGCCCGCAAATCTGCGATAGAGCTTAAATATCCTCAAACAAAACGCTACTTATATAGATGTGCTTTGCCTCTTATCATCATCACCTCGTAGGCTATAAGAATTGACCAAAAAGAGCGAACCTCTTGCACTTTTGTTCTCCTCATACCTACAAGTTCGAAAGATATAATTCGGTCAACCATCCGAATTACTGGTTATCAGATCCGAGCACTCGTACGTAAACTTCTGACACTTGCCTTGCCATAATGTCTTTACTTTTTTGAACATAATGCTTCCTTTTCATATAATTATGCTAGGAATGGTAGATCCCAAAGAGGGTAACCATTGCACACAAATAGTACAATAAGCGTTCAAAACCTGTTAATTGGAGTCATTCAATTGGTTGAATTGTTTCAGTTATACTGTACGATTTTGTGAATCCCAGTCTGCGCACAAGAGAGAAAAAAGAAACACTTTCGGGGTCAATAAATAGTCCCGATTGGCTCAAACGCAAAATGAGTGATCGTGCAGATCGATGAGTGTAATACAAACCTACGGATTAATAACTATATCGGTGCAATTCCCCCATGGCAAAGTAATTACATCAAATCACCCAATCATGACTTGTTAAGTGATTACGTATGATTAATTCATCCGAATCAAAATTCGACTGGAATATTACCCACTTTTTAAGTGGCTTCATCCATCCAATCAATCCCTGTGTTCATATAGGTGCTCCCATCCATCTAGTACCAATGATATGAGGTTATTTATAGCATACTCGTTAAATTTCAGCGTCGCCTGTTTTGGAAAACAATGTGATTGATGTGCCATGCATGCATAAGTTCACCGTTCTCCCTGTTATAAAAACAGCATAAAAGCGAGGCGAGAACTCCCGAGTGTTTCTCTACCCGTTTTGATGGAAATTAGCCGAGCCGCGTCCGGCTTTCTGCATCAGAGAGCAGTCTTTGATGGGCTTGTTCTCAATACCTGAAAGTTGCCGATGCAATTGTGTTATTCACGTAAAAGATGACATAGTATCAAGGGAAAGCAAATAGAGCCATGTGTTGTGTGAAACCAGGTTAAGTAAGGGTAGTTTGCCAAATGTTTTCCACTTTTTAAGCTCAGTTTTTGTGTTACCATCACAAATCTTAGCGCAATATCGATTACTGGGCCACATAATAATCCATAGTTTTGTTCAACTACTTTATTTTGGCACAACTGCGAAAAACGTTTTACTGGTGTCGAGCTGTGATGGTTTTGAAAGAGTTGTGTGAATGTATTGTTCGGCTGATCCAGAAGGTTTTGGGTCTAAACATATGCAATTTTTCGACGATAGCAAAACTCTGTCCGGTGGTTGCTACAAGGTCAATATCACCAATTTTTGCCCTGAAGGATGTTCACTCACTGACCGCCTAACATTGTCTGACTTTACCCATTTTCTCTGGGTTTTGTAGCATCCTTTTAATTGACCGTTTCAATTTTTAAGACCGTTTATTTGTATAAGCAATGAAAGCGAGGAAAATTGAAACAAAAGATAAAACAAGAATAGTGTGTCTTACTGATGGAAGCCTCATTTGAGGCCATATTTTCGGAAACGTTCAACTTATTCGAAGTATCAGACTACTCACACAATATATGTTGCAGAAAATCGTTTCAGTGATGAGGGACCGTAAAACTGATGAAGTGTGTTTTGTCCCAAAACCGTGGAGTCGATCTCAATGGTGGGAGTATTTGTCATCGCATGATCGTTTATTATTGTATTCCAGAAATGAATCTGGCACAGCAGGGTAATGAATCGTTAAATGATGAAATAATACAAAATAAAATGAACTGTTTTTGATGAGAGTTTGAACAGGCATCTACCTCTGCGGTGACTGGCAGTCGCAAACCCATGGTCTGAGTCCCACTTGTGGGTTTTGGTTTTATTGAAACATTATGTTAATGAAAGATTTTACCCCCACACTTGTTTCAAATCTTGTTCAATCTGATGGTCGTCATGGTTAGCAGGAGGTGATTCTCATCTCAAGACAGATATGTTTACTGGAGTTTCTAATTACATCATACTACTGTACATTATGACGCTGCTGAGACCAAATGCTTCAACCAATTTTACCATATCGGACAGGGCTATTGTTTTTTAGTAAGTATTGCATGTTGCTCGTTATCAGTCAGCTGCTGTAATCCTTATCGATCTTTTCGTTTGAAACTGCCATCATGGGACTAGCGTGTTGGAGATTCTAAATTGTATCAAATGGATTGCAATGATTACCATTGCTACTTTCTTCTTCCTACACATTACGGATACGGGACAGGCGAGCCTATTTTAATGCGAACGTACTCCGGGCTCTCCCAGCGCAGTTAAGTAAACATAGGTGCGCGACAAGGTGTCCCTCGCACCTGGGGACCACACAGGACTTTGCGGACAAATAACGACCGCGGGGAACGACGGTAAAAAGGCGAAACACGAGATAGCGGGGAAACGCTGGCAAAAGATTTTACGTCGGTTGGGGGTAACATTAAACCTGTAAGGCAAGGGCAACAAAACGTCGTGAACCAAATAGGTCCAGTGAGATATAAGCACTCACTATAATCGACTATAATAATACTACAGTGTATGAAAATAATGTATAATGTACAATGTATGGAGGCCAAGCGTTAAACTTTCACTATAGACATACACAAAATGGCGTACAAAGAGCCTGGGATTTTCCTGCTGGCCGATAATCTTCTGATGGATTTAGGTTGACAGATTGATAGTCATCGGTAATGAGCTTGGTTTCACCAACGTTGCCCGCTGATGCTGCTGAAAATGTTCTCGTCTCCCTAAGAATGCTTAAAAAGCAAAGACAAAGTTTCATTATGTAATCTTGTTTTCCAACTCATAAGCATAATTCCAATCGTCATGTATTACCTTGAAGGAGAATCACCTTAAGCGAGCTACTGCCTATTCGTCTTACAGTTTCTCTTGATGAGCTTGGTCATTTGTTCGTTTATTTGATAGCAAAACCGAGGGGAAAATATGGATGTGTTTGTGAGTGTTCATGTACTTTACGATCGAAAATTCGAAAATTATTTTTGGGTATGGCCGCATCTGACAGAGGGAGTAGCAGTCCAACAAACTTGGAAGCATCACTGAACGCCCAGTTTGACCTGGTTGGGTTTTATCATCGGTGCGAATGGAGTGACCCATACTGGGAACTGAACCTCGGTGGAATGCGAGCATATATGTAGACAACTTGACCACAGCACGGTTGATCAAACTGTATCATTTCAACTGTGCGGGTAAATAGCACAACCACTCCGTCTAAATAGTGATTGCAAAAACAGACAGTGATCTGTGCAAAATCCACCTAGCAAAATCGGTAATGCATGAATTTCGTTTCATCGATTGACATGAGAAAGTTATCAAATGATGGTCTTAACAATCAGTTTTTCTGTTATATAGAATAAAACTAGTTAGAAACCGTGACTATTTAATTTTGAAGATTTTTTACCTGCTATTTGTTTTAATGGTTACTGTATACTTAAAAATACGCTTATTCTTGTTGCCCGTACATATTTCACCTCTATTTTTCTCTTATTACAGACCAGTGGTGATATTTTCCACATTCAATGGCCTACAATCATTTCTGATCTGCAGCGCTATTAGCCACCTACTTTAATTTATCCGTTCCAGTGATATTGAATCCTACTGCTTTAGCCCGTCTACAACAGGCGAAGTTTATTCTATCTTCGAACAATGGATGTTTTTTTATTGTGTCGGTTGTTTCTGTTTCCCATGACTAATTGAATAACAACTAAGAATTATCTTTCACACTAAAATTCCGACAAAACTACAAAAAGATTCCTCGGTTGTTCAGATTCTGTTTTGCAACCGTTTTTGATGTGAAACTTGAATATTATTCCCATTCAGAAAGCAATCGTTCGAATTTCGGTCACAAAGCGTTTGATGCATTTAATTCAATTGTGCCAGTCACTTTCCATTATATCCGAACACGTTTCTCGCCCAATGTCAAATTCGTCAGACAGTTCCTCTACCTCTCAATTGGCGTGTGAAATGTAACGTTTAGTTGTACGCGCAAACCTATGCACGCGTTTGGCAATGTCGCTCACTGGGAATCTGCAGCACAAAGGTGATTTCGTCTTCATAATTCACTCACACCCTGAATATGGCTGTTTAGCTGTTTGGCTGATAAAAATGATCGAACAACAAGAACAGCGAGTTGAGCTTAGATGAGTCTTTAGTTGTTTTCCCCCAATGCGGATGAAATTCGCCGTGTTATTGGTCTCCTTCAGGGTACGTCTGAGCACGATGCGAATAGCAACGTATAAACGCACATAAGGCCATACTTTAGAACGATAAGCAAATGTTCAGAATTTGGACCACATTCCTGTACACGTGAAACGTTTAGCAGGATTACGTCTTAGATGGCAATTTTAGAGCCCCATGAAGTGCATCATTATTTGCATTTTAGATACATCCCAATATATCAAACCGGTATCCCGATGGGACCGTCTCGCCTGTGTTTGACAACCTAGCACTAATCACTCAAACCAGAAGCATATGCGTGTGGAATTAAGCGGGGCAGATTTTATTTCAAGGACAACCACCGTTTTTGACCAAATACCTAAAGGAAAGAAGAGAAATATTATTTTCGGGGCAATTCGTCAATGAAGAAATCAAAAGTAAAAATGATTGATAAATCTTAGATCGACCAGAAGAAAAATGCAGATTGTTTTTTTTGGGGGGGGGGTTGGGGTTGGGGGGAGGACTTAATCTACTGGGATGACATGCAAGCCACATTGATCTGACAGTAAGATAAACCCTTTCGATGGACAACCAAGGATGAGTGCAAAAACACTTAGACGATTTCATAGCTGATGGATGGCATATATACTGCGTCACACGGATCTCATCATCTAGAATGGAATGGTGAAGCAAAAAATACAATTAAAGTGGAGGAATACATGTATTGATGGATTGGATGAGACAAAGTCACATCGCTCATCGCAACCGGGATACGGTTCGAACGTGAGTAAATATTCCCCTCCGGTGCAATGAACTCACGATGAATTCCACTCACCAATATGGACCGAACAAAATTCAGAATTATGAACCAAATGAAACACATGGTCCATTCGAACATTCCAAAATAAACAAACAGAGCATTAAAAAATGTATGCCAATATCAATGACCAAAGATGACACACGTATATATAGAAAGGATTATTTGAACGACCAAGGAGCAACAGTATTGACGTCTGGGCCGTAAATCTTGAAGAAATAATTTGTGATTTGGCGTATAAACCAGTATCTCGTTCGGAATCCGCTGTTTTCTTAAAGCAAAATGATATCTTTTTCTTTCAGATTATTTGGAAAAATGAGTCGTTTTGACGTGTGAGCAAATAACATTCTTGTTTCGCCAACTTAATATCCCAGCATTTACAGTTACACACAAGCCTATGTACCAAGTAAATGTCCCATCGTTCTCTATAGTGTTATTCAACATAACTATGTCTTGACAAAAAACAAACCGTGCAATCCTCAGTACATAGTGATTAGATTATTTTTGATAACTATCAGAACATGTAACCCCTTAAGCTGGCTCGAGACGAACTGATCGCGGACCCGCAAAGCTCGTGGTATCCTCCCGTGTGTTGTGAAGGCCCTCCAGTTGAGCACAGTTCGGTTTCACTGGGCATTACTCACTGAGTGAGTTGTGCTAGCTGTTCAAGCGCCACGTACCTTGGTGTGGTCGGAAGATCCGATGTGTGGCGTGTCTTGAACTCTGTGCTAACCAAGCGTTTGTTAAGACCAACTACAGGATAATAGGTTATTAACCAATATCCAAACCGAACAGTTCAGAATGGAAGGCATCTCTGAGTTGGAATCCGGTTCGGTTAAGTACATCATTGAAAGCAAAGCCTCTAACGGGCAGTTGGACTTGGTGGTGGCAGTTTCACTGATCACATTTGGGATGTTGTTTTCCTTATCTGGGTGATACTAGTTGCAATTTTTCGCCTAAAATAACTCTTGATCAAATGCAATTTCACGGGTTAATGAAATGTTCCTACGGACCAAATTTCCGGTTTTGCAGCCTCCTTGAAAGGTTCTGGAAATGGTTGAAAGAAATGGAAAAAATAAATAGAGTAAACTCAAAAAACGGTGTGACTTAAATGACAAACCTTTTTCAAAATGATGCTCTGGACGATGAGCAGCGATTTTACACGAGATTTGGGATTTTGGATTTTGCGAGCATGAACGTTTCTGTCCTGTTTTGGTTGATCTTTCTTACCATTGTTTTGACGGCACTACCACTACTGAACCATGTTTTCGGTAAATGATTGCGTTTGAAGACTCTCGATGTCTGCTTATCCTTTTGCGTCCTATTTGCCTCCGCATGATTTATTCATTCGCGTAGAGATTTGTCGGTTCAAAAGCTTTGCTTATTGAACAATTTTAACTCGTTAATCCTACGAGGCTATCATGCTGTAGTCATGAAATGTTTCGTATTTTTGTGCTTATCTGCGACTACCATAGAATTTTAGTATTTCCCGTGAGCACATCAGACGTCACCGGACAAACAAACCGAGGCCGCAACGCAGGTCACCGTTCACTAACCCATGAATTATACATCGTCTACCTTTTATTCAAATTATATACTCCACTTAAATCAATACGGTTTTCAACATATCACACACTTATGCAATTTCCTATAAAGATAATTTCTATTCACACGAACCAGGCCATCATCGGTTATGGTATTCGCAAGTTTATTTGCATTTGTTGATTGCTGTGTTTTTCTTCCAGTTTGCACTTTGTGTCTCATACATGTGCACATATTTTATCACTCATAACTAAGTTCAGATCAGCATGTGTTGGCTGGGATTCTGAATTCCACCAATCTTACACAGAACTTCCCCACAAGCATCTCCTCTGTCCCACCTTATTCCAGACAGTTCACATTGCATGCATTCATTTTTTGCATCAGTTTGAATGGAAAACAGAAAAGATTTCCTTCGACCACCTTGACGGTTATGCAAATCAAAGAGGCTGGACATGAAAATAAACTGGCATTTGAATACGACCAGCACTCAGGTAGGGACCAAGCAAAACAAATTGTGTAGTCCGGATTGAGTTATATGGAGTTCTATGCAGACTGCAAAGACTGGCACATCTTGAAGTAACGCTATTTGCTCTGCACTTTTATTCAAATTTATCCCTACGTCGTGCTGGCTCTCAGACATATATTGTTACCTTTGAAAAGCGAGAGAGGAAAATTTGCAAAAATGCGCTTAACCAAACGAGCAAGTCAACTCAGAACATAAAATACACGATGTAATGATTTATTTCACTAAATGTATATTCTTCTCATTTACTATAATTACCGGAGCAAATAGTGGGGTTAGCAAGGGTTCTGTATGATATAGACGTCATGAATGTAAGTGAAAATACTTTATCCATTCATGGAGAACAATGAGGATTCTATCAAATGGAGGTAGTATTTTCGAACAAAGACCATCACATCCGATTTCCCCGTGGAACAGAATGAAAACCCAACACCCCCCAGTAAACTGAAATGCCCCTAAAAATAGTGTTCTCCATTTTGCACGACCATTAGAGGCGTTCAGATTTGGTTCTGTGATGCAACAAATTGTCAATGTCACAGACAGCCAACTGTATAATCCTTTTTTTAATTCCCTAATGTTCGATTATCTTGAGCAACAGAACCTGTCAGGAGTAAGACCCGATCATGTTCCATCGTCACTCTTTCTTTCAGAGATACCGAAATGCAGTACAAATCGAGGTTTGAGAAAATTTCCGTTTTGAAAAAATTCCAACTCTGAAAAGATCAGACTAACAACAAGCACGATTTGGTTGCGCAATAATGCGGACCGTAGACTCGACGAAATCAGTGGTACTACCAACATTTTACCTGTACCGATTACGAGCATCCGGTAATTTTTCGCGGTGTTTTCTCAGAAGTTCCCATTACATCCACCTCAATAGGGATGAATTTTTGACGTATTTCTCGCATATCAATCTTACCTTCATCATACATAAAACATTCAAATGGCATCCAATATCAATAATCACAAGTGCTTAAATAGTTACAGCTGCTCTCAAAAGCTATTGGTCGCAAATTACCATTTTTAATTTTGTCTATCTAGCCAAACAATTTAAGATTAAAGTGATTGCCGGACCAGCAAACGGCTTAGAACGCATCCGTACATCCATCGTAGGACACCAGTAGTTCGAACACGCAATCTGCGTATAAAAATTACCCCTATTCACTGTGTGTTTGAAAATGAATGACCGACTAATGTAAGGGAACCAGATGAATCGTCGAACTAGTTCTGGCAGATTCGACCAAAATGACATACAGCCTACACGTAGTAACCGTCTTAATATGGCTGAAATTCGCTCATACTGTAGTGGTCTGTCCTGCTACGGTATTGTGCGTGCAACGCGCTTAGTGAGCTGATTGATTTTGTTAGTCAATGTAATTTTGCAATTTGGAAAGGTTCAATAGACTTGGTGGTATTTGAACCCACGCACGTGCCCCGCTTAATCTTTGGTACAGCTCACGCTCTATCGAGGCCACACTGTTCGAACTGACCTTCTGATATTCCAACCGCTCATTTCACGTATAGAAACATATTGAATCCACCAGGTAGGATGTAAACTGATCACCCCTACAGGTTTACCTAGCAATCCACCCAATTCACGGAATGAACTACTGAAGCAAAATGGATTGTTCAAATTGCGGTCTGGTGAGTTTGGTGTGGCATCTTAACTCAGCTAGTAGAGCTTGCGCTGTAAAAATGTGTGAGAAGTGGAGGGAGCCCATGCACAAGTTCAAATCATTGAAGATCAAATCATACATAATTTAAACAATACGGTACACTAAGAAACGACACAGCAGCGAAAAAATTTGTTTGCGGTGATTCATTTATAGAATGATATATCACAAAGTATACCAAAATGTTTCAAAGAGCGGATGGAGCAACATGAACGAATCAGGAAGAAAACTAACTAGCATTTCAGATCGATGACCGGATGTTACTGATACCTTCATCATTACAAAAATGCATTCGTGCGGGTCATTAAGGGTGGGAGGGGGGTGGAAATGTGTTCAGTGTGGTGTTGGCCACAGCGCAGACTTTTGAGATGCCACGTTTCCATAGTCTCCTTGTTGACACGAAGCTGACAATAGTCTATAGAGTTATGAATAACGGGAATACGCAGAATAAATTTTTGTTAAGATGACCTGCAGCTAAGTCGCCGCTGATTGGAGACATTGACATAAGCCGGCTTAATCACCAAAGCTGATCAAATCGGTCTAACCGATCTAACTATCAACGTCTCAATCAAGGCTGATCATACTGAATGTTCAAACTGTTGTTCGGATGGGTAAGTTCGAATGTGAGAAGATCAGTGCTATCGGTGTGGCCTCGTAGCTCAGCTGGCAGAGCATTCGCGTACAGAGCGTAGGCGGCGTCCATGCTTGGGTTCGAATCCCACCGAGGCTACTGAACACTTCACAATCGACATACATATTGGATATATCGATTTGGTTTCAAACGTGGTCATACTGACCATTTGGGTCCAACTGGCCCGGGGTGCAGGTTCACGACTTTCGTGCCTGTAGATGGCATACTCTCAAAAAGCGATCCCAACAAAAATATGAAGAAATTAGCACTTTGGAAACTTCATGAAAGGCGCTTACAAAGATCGGTTATGCAAATATGAAAAGAGGTCAAAATATCACTTGTGGACGCCGTACAGTATTGAAGAACAATGATCTCCCAGAACAGCGAACTTTCAGCAATGACCCCAGAAATCGCGTGCATCTGAATTATTTAAAAACAAATTTGTGTTAACATAAAAAGCATAAGGAAACCATCGTAAATTATAATTTGATCGACAGCATGCCATTATATGCTACTTATAACCGTCAAACTAGATGGCTCACTTGTTTAGAATAACAGTTTTCTTCTGAAAACGCTTTTCAAATGAATTCAATATGCTGATTACGTACGCACAATTTTGATTGAATTGTCTGCCGTACATAACGTGTTTTCATTCATTATATCCAATATTATCGTTCGTCTCTGAGTTTTGGGTGACGCATCTCAATTATTTAGTTTGTTTTTCTGTTGGCTGGTCCACGCTCAATAATTTTCGTCATCCAGACGACCTAATCACGAGGCATTGCACTGCGAAAAGGATCGATTTTCGAAGAGGTCTGCTGATCGGGTCCTGTCTGTGAACTCCAGGAGCACGCAGCTACCCGATCGATGTCGTTCATTTTATCATTGATGAATGCTTATCCGTTTTCCCCGGCGAAATAGTTAGCTGTCAATATGCAAAATCAAGTCTATACTTGCATAGTTTGGAAAGCAAAACACAATTATCTGCATTGTTGTGGATGAGTAAATATTACCATCATATTTGATTCCATAAAACAGAACCCAGTAAATCGTGATACTTAAACTAATAAAAGCACCCGCAAAAGTTGAAAGTGTCAAAACAGAGTATAAGTAATTGTTATACCGATTGGAAAAATATCTTGAGAAATGAAGCTGGCAGAATGGGACACTCGTCTCTGGGGTGAATTGGCCACAGTTTCCCCTGGTTTTTATGCTGCTTTCACAATTTGGGTTCCAGCGATCCAAAGGCCTTTCCTTTTCACTAGGTTCATAGTACCCTTCCCCAATCCGTTGGTTGACTTGTGTGAGCTGCTGAAAACAATTGCCGGATCAGTCCGTTTTAGTCCAAATGCTACAGGATTGATCTACTGATGATTGGA
>UZAN01041356.1:10075-22990 GCA_900618425.1 Echinostoma caproni | reverse complement strand
GACAGCCCCATCTAGGTCCATTTCAACTTCTGTCACTCACAATAAATTTAAACTTTTATATACTCGTACCACTGCTTTTCACAACTCCGTTGTGCCTTACCTCACGTTTGTTGAATTCTAGGGAACGATTATCAAACGAACTTATACACAGTCTGGTGGAAATTTTCACGTTGAAATTTTCTTTATTTTTTTACTCGTTCTCCGTGTCCTATTCACTATCATCTAAGTAACTATTTGTCACATCTCTAAGCTCATTTTTAATAGCGCGCATACCAATGCAAAAGTGATAACATTCTTTTCACTGAAAATTTCGTCCACATTGAATGAATAAATTGCACTCTTGACGTGATAGAATGAAACTTTGTGAAAATTGAGAAGAAGGTTTAAAATAACTTTCATTCGACCGGGGACGCTAGATGAGATATTTAAAAGAAATCGGAGTCATAAGCTATCATGAAAAATGCAGAAGAATGGAGGCTCCAGTCTAGTTTATTGACAGTCAGTCAAATCCTTAATGAATGCATGTTGAATGCACTATTTGGTGATTGGGTGTAGTCTTCCTTTCCGTTTAAAAGTATCGGATGACGTAAACAATCTAGAAATAAATTAGAGTTATTTTTACCAAAGTCGGGAAAATCGGGGACATAACAGAAGGGCAGATATGTACTCGGATGTTTGCTCTCGGTCTTTTTTCTATTATCCGAATGAAACATGTTCAACATGAAACGGATTTAGTTTAGTTCATTCACTGTTTGAATGCGTTTTGCGATAACACCTTAGATTGCAGTAGCTAGAAACAGCATATCATACACGTGTTGGAAATAATCTGGAAAGCTAACGATTACAGTCTGCAGCTCCCTTTCATTTCAGTTCCGTGACCGAAGCAATCGGTTAGGCGTAATTCTAAAAGACACAAAGGTTTACGTTTCCCAAATGAATGTGAAATGAAAAATAAACAACATTCGTTGGGTCATGTCAAAGTATTGCCAATCGGTTCCCGTAGCTCGGGTGAACTGAATTCCACCTCGTCTGTTCACCGAACTTGGTAATTCGCTTGCAAACGTTTTATCACTAGCCGAGGTGAGATCATCAGTGCTTGTGAAGTGCCCCGGTCCATCGGAGAGGGAAACTGAATCCCATTGTGGTTATCTCCTGACAGAATGGTCCACCGCAGAGAGCGCATCTAAAGGCTTGCGCACAACCAATTTAAAGTGACCTAAAACCTATGACTAACAGCGTGATACGCAATCAACCCGAAATCCGGTTAAACGTTAATGTTATGGGCTGAGGGTGTGATCCGCTCGCCAACAGGGAAACGACACATGAGCCCATGTCCATGGAACCGCAATGAGGATAGCTTTCATCTGTTTACCAGAATATTGACAACTTCACTGAAACAGTTTGTTTGAATAAGAAGCCATCAGAGCCTACGATTTTTAAAATACATACTGTTAGGGGAACAGCATTTCAAATTTGAGAACCTAACAAATCAAACAACATTCTCTCGTAAAATCGAAAGTTCATCTAGCCTTCCGTAAGTTCAGTAAGCATCCGAGCTCATCAGTAGTGCATGTTTAACCCCCGATCCGGGTTTCAATCAGAGGCTCAACCCTCGCATAGAAGACATGAATAGCCCCAAATATGCCAACCAAGCCTCTCACAAATTCAGAATTTCAATGTCGGTTCGAAATCTCCAATCACAACAGAATCGATACGGTTCAATTTGAATCAACAATCAGTGATGAATAGTGCGTTGGGACCGGTTATACTGATTTTAACTGAACTACTTATCCTCAGACTTCATGTTCACAAACAGCAATCAGTTCATACACCCAGAAGTATATTTTGTAAACACTAGATTTGATCTTATCAGTGATCTGTACGGAATAGTACAGTTATCATTTATTCTTGCTCCGAATGATGTCACGTGTAAGTTTGCATCCGTTAAACCAGATAATCTGAGATCAATTGTACATTTCAATCGTATGCTTATGATATGCTTATCGAGAGCAGAAAATAGTTAGTTATTTCTATCTTTATGGATAATTGCCGAGTATTTCAGCTACTTCGTTGCTTAGCCACGGTGAGAAAAATCGTTTTGGTACAAACATTACCAGTAGAAAGATTTACTTGTACTTTCAAATTCTCGTTGCCAAAGATTTCGGAGGGGGTCTGGATGGTGTCACTTCTGAGAATTAAAATTTTGAACACATCGGCAGGTAACCGTCAAAGATGCGAGAGATAGTCTGCACCAGATTGAGGTATACAATTACCCATAGTCGCGGGTAAGCCCAATATGCATGAAGAGCGTATCAGTTAGCTGACCTACAATGCCAGGAGTTTAGACCATAAGAAAAATATTGAGCAAACCAACGACGTTTAAAAGGCAAGGTAATAAGAGCTTGGTGAGATAAGTCCGAAGAGAACGATGATGATGGCTGAAAAGAAAAAAACAAATATTTTGCTTCATGCACATCATGAAAATTACTGAATACCCTAATTATTGTTACGTTCCCGGAGAGCACAGAGCGAGAGGAAGAACCGAGACCGTCGGACCATCAGATCCGTGTATGTTCGAATGAATATGTCAAGCACTAAACCACATGACAGGAGCGAAAATCATAACATCATAAAAGGTCAAGATTACTGACACCGTTTGTTCTCCTGCTGACCATTGACACTGGTTTTTCACCCTCCTTCTCTCAGTCCTGTCTGTTGGTGAGCATACGCAACTAAATTCCCTCAGTGTTTGAGGGCAATGTGGTCCAGGACGTACAAGAGCAATATTCTTTATCAGCTCAGCATTTACGTACAGAAGGTGAAACCGTCCTTAATCAGATTTCCTCAAAAGTACCGAGTAGGTTTGCAAGTGGCTTTAAACGATAAAAAACCGCAGACAATACATGTCTCTATGTAGATCAGCCCACCAGATTCACTTCCTACACTTTGATGAACCTCAGGATAATCAATCAAAGGGCATATGAAAAGTGTGACGAGCTTCCGTTAAAAAAAACGGCAATGCCAATCAAGACTGAGACTCGAAATCTTGAACTAGTGGGTGATTTGAATGGCAGGCATTCTGAGGTACAATGGACAACTCTGTAGAAAAAAGTCAGACTAAGCAGGTCTCAACCCGCAGCAGCTGAAATCAAATGCATGCTTTCCATGTTAGCTCAAATATAGATATCGCAATGTTATTTCAAATCAGTTGACAGTGATGAAATTTCGCATGTTAATCTCGTTTAGGCTTGGGCACAGCTGATGTGTCTCAAAAACATTAATACGTTCCGACTCCGATGTACTTGGTCCTATTGTCGTTAGGGCATCTGCGTACTCTATGTGGGTGAACCACTTGCTAGTATTTTCAATAGTTATCACGAGGAACGGAAATTTTCCAACTCTTGGTAACCTGTGAGCGTCACACTGGTCCCGAGAACACAAGAATGAGAAATTCCGACCCGAGACCCGCACTTTCGTTTCACCAAGGATTTGAGGAAAGCTTATTTTACATTAAAACATACCTAACATCGGGCAGTTTAATTACAGACAATTCGACTGTCACAAAACACCGTTGTACCTTAGAGGCCTTTGCGTACTTTTCAATCTCTACTCGGACATAGTACAGTATTTTGTGGTTTTTCTCGGACCACAATAATGCATTGTGCCGACATGGTCAGGGATTCTGTCTTCACTGAATCTTGCTGCGTTGTACACTACTACTCAGTTTCTTCATGAAGATACTTTTGGAAAACTTCTGATTCGCCATCAGTCAATTCGGGGGAGCTCCAGGGAGCAATTTTGTCCTCTTTTATTTATCTTTCTATTTTCGAGACCTATTCACTGGCACAGAAGCCTTTCTTACCAAGTATGCTGATGACGTCACCATGGGTTCCAAGGTCCATCATGATTTCTGTTACTCACAGCTTCAAAGCCATTTGTCTGTCGTAAGCTCAAAGTTTTCCTACTCCCAATATAGAAATTGAAATTGCTCAAGGAGAACGGCTGCATTCTTCGAAGGAAAATACTGTATGCTGTATGGCGGTGCCAAGTACGTTGTCTACAATAACTCAGTGCTACTATCTGCAACCATCTCGCCTGGACGTCGCATTTCAATTATAATTTTAAGAGATTCCAGGATTGTTTTTTTTCGTTCGCTGTATTGCTTACCCGTGCGGTGTGGTGTCATGCATCTTCTTCAGTGCTTCTCCCTTCAATTTTTCGATTTTCGAGTTCAAGACCACGCAATTCTACTCCGATCTGTGAAAATTGCTTCATGCAAAAGCGATATTTCGTATTTACGATTGCTCAACTGTATCGCCGACAAACGTCTGACATCTGTAACACTCTTCCATCAGATATCACTCTCTCAGTAAACACAGTTTAAACAATGTGTGTCCACTTTTATAATTAGCTATCGTTACACACTTGTGTACACTCGAACCACTGCCTACCGTTTATCCGTTATCTCCTATTTTCCAGATTTCTGGCAATAAAAGCATCCGTCGGAGAGAGAATTTTTAAAATCCTCAATAAGTTCTATTTTATATTCTTACGTATCTATACCATCTTCCCCTTGGATTAAAAAGATTTGATTTATTTATTTTCTTTCTGCGTGACTGTATGCGATGATAAATGATCCTGACGTGCACGGAGCCGAAAACCCAAGCAACAGGATGGAAAAAGCAGTTTATGACTCTTGACTTGACTTGTGGTTGAACACAAAAGATAAAAATGAGGAAAATTTTTTAATCGCAAAACAACACCTAATTTTCGTTCTCAATCGCTGGGAATATTTTCATACATTCTGATTACTGAACAACACCAAAATACTATACACACAGCAGCATAAATATTTCTTGTGTATCGCGTGATTAAACTCATTAGGCATCTATCCGTCAAATTATGGGGTTTCCTTAGGTTCGGTCGGTTTCCGTTGGACACAGCTTCAAGGTGCTGCTAGCCCGATGGGTATTTCGGGGTTTGCAGTAACCATGGGACATGCGAAACACCATCACCCAATTTGGCATGATCAGCATGCGCCTCAGTTATCAAAATCCCTTACGGTTTGACGTGATTTATTGATTACGCGCATAAAAAACCCGGACATGCTTGTGCACCTTATGTTCGTTTCTCACAACATACGGAGCAAATCTTTCCATAAATACCTTTATCAGAACAACTAGTCTTGATGGATGCGTTGGTTGTCTATATCTTTGTCGTACTCCTTGCACGCAATTCATATCTGATCACAACGAGTTAACTGACTTCTTGAGAACCGCTGCCTTGTGTTGTCTTGGTAGACCTTCGTTCTCATGGAGAAGACACATTGTATGTTTTCCGAAATATAAATGTGCAGCTGTAGTATTGAGAATAGTATTCGAATTGAAGCTATAGAATTCGCGCCATACCAATTCCTGAAATAGAAAAACCTCGAATCAAATAGCACACGTACTTTATTCGAATCGTATACTATGCATGTTCAATGTATTTAAAGGGTGCAAAGAATTTTTCAAGGTCAGTGTCACACATCACAGCAGCCTACAAAATTTTGGGACACTTTCGAAAAATCAGTAAATCAACAACATCAACAAATTAGGATGACTTGCACGGTGTTGAGAGTAACCTTGCATCAGTCAGCTGGAAACAAACAACTACTGAAGATTCGCATTGAACTCATAGTTACTTGTGAGTAGTGGTGTGGGATAATTGATATTGATTGGTTTGACTGACTATGCTTCGGATTTCATATTCACGCACACTCCTTAGTTCATCTATTCAAACATACACTCGGAAGCACTAGAATAAAGTTTTTGCTCAAAAATATAATTATGAGTTAAACGCGAATAATCAATCGTGCCTGGTAGGTTTGGAACAAGTTAGCCCGTTACCCGCACGGAAGTCCGGACTTGGTGGAAGGCTTTCGACTTGAATTAACAGATTGTTATCTGTGTCTCCCTTCGTTGCTGTCGGGCCAAATGAACTGACTGACTATCACTGAAGACGACACCTGAACAAACATTAATTGACAATTCGGTTCAGCCCTGGCATGAGCTGGTTGGTACAGCGGTAAAACACACGCCTTCCATGCGATCGGCTCGGGGTTCAAACCCCGGATGGGATAATGGATATGCACTACTGATGCGCTCTACTAAGAGTGAAAGTCGAGCCTAGTGCTTTCTTAGTGTATGGTTGAATCGATGTGCCGAGGTGTGTGCGTGAAGATGAAGTCCGAAGGATGGTCGGGTAAAGCAATCAACTGCTGAAGCGTTAAATAAGTCGCATGTAAAGCGGCCACTGTGTTTCTTGAGATAAGATTTATTCTTGCTCGATAGATCAATAATCCGGTTGGTACCGAATATTTCTATGTATAATTTCATATTAATAATGTTCCATGACCTCTCATTCCATATTTCCCGTTATAGGGAATGAATCTTTACAGGTTATCCCTAAATCACTTGTGCAAATACCAGTTCATTAGTCGTTTCCAGGTGTCACCTAAAAACATCTGCGGCGCCACAGATACTATGCTTTTCTCCATCACATTTCTAAGTTAAGAACTCTCCTCGTTTACAATGACTTCTCTTCTACAGATTAAACGGTAGAATTCACATACTATAGTTCACTCCATCAAATAATTCTCTGGTATGCATGCACTCCTAAATAATAATCCTGGCAGGTATCTACTCAGCTACCAGATCAGCCCTCAGTCTAGTTGCCTTCTGACTAATCTTCCAGTTAAAGAAAACAGACGATAATCATGTAATGCTTTCATTCTCTATTGGGCGGCTTTTCAGTATTCGAATGGTGCACGGAAGCACATCACGTTAACAGTAGCTTTTTAATAGAAAATCACAATACGAAGCTGCAGACGATTGAAGTTTCCAGTCTGCTGACCAAAGCAAGAAAGAAAATTTGGCTATCCAACTCAAAAAACGGCGCTTGGCAGCGCCGGATTAACGTCATCCTAATTCTCCGCACCTAGAACGCAGTCTTCTGACTTGGGCCAAATCCCTCTAATAAGTTTTCAGGCTACTATGCCTTGAATAATCACTTCTGAGAGAACGAACGAGTATCCACACAACCGAAACCTGTTAGTCATACACAACAATTGCGTACGCCATACTGTGATGCTAGTTATTTGCACCAATCTAACCCAACCAATCACCTAAGCACTGAGAAAGCCTCAAACAAAAGGCCCAACTACTGTACGTAGTTATGTATGCAGATGAGGATATACGTTCTTTATGTGAGCCACAGACTACCGCACACGACCGATGCTGGGGAACGTGGACTGCTCCGGTAACTTTCAAGAGTGAACTAAATTTAACCAACATCCCGCTTTTCAGTCACATTTGCAGAGATGATCGCTGCAAAATAAGAGTCGTACTTGACAAGCCTTGGATGAAGAGAGTTTATGATGGTGCTAATCCAAAGAGAGACTGAAATCAAAAAGGCCTCACTAATACATGGAGTCTCAGAACTGAACGATGTAAAGCAGCCAAAAAGTGTACCGAATTGATGTCAACGAATTACGATTTATACATAATGTATTGGAAGACCTCGGTGGTATCACCACACAAATTAGCGGGCTTTATTAACCCCAAAACTGCCATGGTAGCTCTCCATAGATGATGAATGGTACCCAAGGATCTCCATCAATTCCCGTCGTTTCTTAGGCTCATGGTATAAACGAAAGAACAGAGGACCGTCAAAACTACTTCTGAGACAACTGCTGCATTCTTCACTTCGAAGTAAACCCCCAATCTCAGCAAACGCTGCCAGCACATGGGTGGTGGAGGCGCAGTGGTTTAGTAGCTGTCACCGGCGTTCTTTGGACTATACGGTCCGAGATTCGAGCCCCGTCACCGCCGCCTAACTTTGTTGATTTTGTCCTGTTCAATAACACGCCTCACCTAGCAGGTTTTCCTGACTATGGGGCTTTCCATTTCTTCTGTTTATCAACGATGAAGGAGTACAATCCTGAAAAAAGTGATGCACACAGTCGTATGTCAGTTAGTAGTATTGCGGTTCAGAGGACCGGAGCACTTAACCTGGCCGTGGCCCAATCTTTCGGTACCAGTGATACGCAATTAAACAGTTCTTGTGCACGTGCATTCAACGGATGGTTAAAAGAAGAGAGATATGCAATCGGCGTTACAATTACGTCCACGGTCGTAAAGCACAAATGAGTAAAAATGTGAAAAGTTAAATAGGCATGATTGTTATAACTTTCGTGCAATGAGGAAGCCACTCATTGATTATTGGGTTTGCGTTCAAACTAAAATACATTTGAAAGTCACTGGGAGTACCGATTTTGAACAAAAAAACATGGCGCCTAAGAATTACCTCTCGTTTAGTAGTCCACACCAACGAAGGNCCAATTATTATATCGCGACAACGTTGATCATTTGGTGCCACAAATAGGTTCACTCAGAGAGGGACACAAGTTGTCTGTTTTCCTCTAGTTTTGGAAGCAAACGATTCGAAAGGTAAATTAAAATGGCGATCATCTTGACGATTGTTAATGGACGTTCGTTCCAGATATTAATTTTCCTCAATTCGAGTAATTTAGCCTCTCTGCTGTCATGGGAAGTTCCCATGTGTTTGTTTTCTTGTCTTCTCCACTGCTTTTATCTTTTATGCGCCGGAAGTTTCACCACTTGGGCAAAACTGTTCCCACGTCACAGAACCCCATTTTATCCAATACAAAAATACTGCGATCATACGTGAGGCAGAAATTCCTCTAGTTTTGCATGCTTGAATTTGTACCAATCGAAGACCTCAGTTCTCAGCAATCACCCGGGACTTGCATGTAAGTCAAAACAGAATGTGTAGCGTTGAGCGGTTCCTGCTTTGCTCCAAGTGTATTATCAGTACTCTGGATTTTGCTCTCGACACGTCAGCTTGTTTTTTTTTGCCTTCACTCATTCTTTCTCATACAACCTAGGACTACGCACTTGTTTCAACTGACCATCTTCAGATACCCGACTGCACCTTCCAGTTATTGTTCTTCGATAAATAGTTGAAACGCTAATTTTGTTTCCGTTTTGCATTCAACTTATAAAACCCGTACACCCAGGACCAACAATTTCGATTGTGAAAAATGAAATATTTTCTCCGGAGAGCTTTTGACAAAATATGATCAGATTGTAGGACCTAATTGTTTCGCCTTATGCACAGATGTTTGCTATTTGACTGTGGTTGGCAGAACTTGATATTCCTTTTTCTGAAAATATACCATTTCAGTTTAAATTCAAAATTTTCTGACTTTCCCTCACGTTACACCTAGAAAACAGATGAACAGTATGTGATGTACCTCTGGAGCTAACACTAAAGGTATTTTTATTGTCAAAAGAGTTCCGAAAGTTAACAAGTACTTAGGTTTTATTTTACGTGAGACAAGCGGCAGATGCGAGCAATCCGGCGTAAGTATCCAATCCAACATCCGTAATACTTCCCATCCAATTTTAGTGCTGTCAACAACCATTTATCTCTCGAGTTAACAAAATTACTATCACTTCCGATTAGGAAACACCATTTCAATTATGTAATCATTCTTGCAAGGTGGCCTAAAATGTCACATGCTTCACTCTCTCCCTGGTGCGCGAATTGTTATAAATGATGGACTGATTAGTCTCGTTTCCCTGATGACGTTGTCAAGGTATCTCCAGTACTTTTCGTGGTCCCGAGCAATACCGGATATAACATTTTCCGGTGCAGAGAGTGGTCTCAAGCTTGTTATTTCCCCATTGAAAGCATCCTAGGAATGGAATGATAATTTCCACATCAATGAGTCAAATACGAATAATTATTTTTCGTTGAACAGTTGCACTAAATCATATTTTGAAAATAAAACTAAATACTGTTGCGACGGGAGTTATTTGAATGAAAATCGGTCTATTAGCTGTATAGGGTAATCAATTGGAACATGTTGTACAAGGATATCCATAAAATTCTGATTCACTATTTTAGGCTGTCTGCTAGATTCTTTAACCACGCTAATCTGTTCAGCTTGGTATAAAAATGCATTTCTGAAAAGATTGAAAAACATCCAATCCGCTGTCTCCCTTCCAAAATTGAAGTTTTAACCATGTGCACGAACTGCAGGGTTGCCACATGGATCCTGACATGGCAACTCACTCTTCTCGTTCCTCTCTAAAGTTTTGACTTATTTGGAAAGATTCCAAGGCGATCACGGGTTACAGGCGAGCACAATGAGAATTTGTATCGAATAAGTGACTTATTTCGTCCTGTATGGATGAATTGATACCTAACCTGGTCAAGACACCCGTGCAATGTTTCCTGACCCTTCATTTCACGATATGTTTACTCCGTACATGAAGAAATCCATAATGTCATTTCATTCTTCCAATAGAGAAGCAGAAGTGAACAGAAAAATATGGGAAACACGCCAGAACTGCATTCATTTTCATCAACATTCGACTGATAACCATACCACTTTTATTCCCCGCAGATTAGTGGATGTGATTTGTCTCGATCGACTGTTAGCAGACTAAAATGAGATTACAATAAACTTCTCAATTCATTCGAGCTGGAAACAGTTCTGGTTTCAGTGCATTTTTTTACCGAGTTAACGCGAACTACAAAAAATCGTAAATAGATGACTAAGGCGCTATGCTCATCTGAAGCCCGCGTGACTGAATTGTTGTGTCAAGAAACACATCCTGGATCACCAACATGCCGACCGATTCGAGTGTACCACAGCTCACCATTGGTTGTAAAGAATTTGAAGATCTGTCGCGAATTGGTCTTTATTCTATATTCAATTTGCACAAAATGCTCAGAGAAATCACTTCAGCTGGACAGATAGTCCGTATTTGCTCGTTTCGTATGTCACAACCGGTGGATTTTGTAGGCGGAAAACCGCTAATGAAATAGGTGAGTTGTTTCCTCAGCTCTACAGTTCAATTCCATTCCATGCACACGCATTGACACATCAATTATTCTAGAATCTGATACCCACTGGATGCCCAATGCAATCTGGTGATAAATAACGCCATGGCTACACCACGATTTCTTTTACTAATCTGATCAAGTTCGAATGCCAGTTAGGTACGATGTGGATATCGTTATCATGGAAATCATTAAACACAGTAATTGCTTGGCATACTTTTGCAACTGCCAGTTGAAACCTGAGATACGGGCCGTGTCTAGCACTGCGGCAGTAGGAAAATAGTGAGCGTGAAAGGGAGGCAGATGTTCATGTTCAACAAGTGACCGAAATTAGCACAAATGTTAATGTTAGCACGAGGAGTGTATTCATCACAGTGCCCTTCTTTCAAATCGATGTTAATCGTATCGATCGGCTCATGTCGATCGAACTTTGAGGTTATATTGTGACATCAAATAATGCAAAACAGTCTCCGTACGGTTGTCGTTGTTGTTGTCGTTGTTGTTGTTGTTGTTGTTGTTGCTGGATTAGTTAAAAGCCAATATCCCCCATAAACCTCTTTCATTTCAGAAAACATGACTACGCAAACATTTGGCACGTAACTCCGTCGGTGACGACAAACTGAGTCGGTATCCATATCGCTTGATGCCCATTCTGCTGGCTAATGATTGAGGTGGTACCAGTTCTTGTAGAGACAACTGTAACCGCTTTGCTAGAGAATACGTTCTGCAATTAGGTTGATGCGATATTGGGTGTGATAACATCACAAGACATCAAAGACAAACAATTACTGGTCGCGGCAACTTCCCAAAAACACAGTTCCTTTCAATCATTTAGCTCGTATCCGGGTGGATAGCCTATCTGGATAAAAGTGACTGGTCTTTTAGGGACAGAATTGTCCCGTTCACCTCCAACAAACGTACGGAACCTTCAAGTCATGGACCGGAAAGGCTGTCTATCGATTGAGCACCTGTGACTTCACTCAGTTTGGTCTAAACGGGACGGCTAGTTTGGTTTCATAAAAGCAATGGGTCAGAGTCCGTGGATTTTAATTTACATACCAAGTCTGAGCGGTACTTTTCATGATACACTGGACATTTAGGCAACATTTCACAGTGTACGACTAACCTTCATCATGATCAGGGCAAATAGAACAGCATTTCCGAAGCACACGTATAAATGGAATGATTCGTAAAGTGCTACAGTTCTCTGCCATGGTTGTACGTTTGCTTCATAGTTATGAGCATAATTCACTCCTTGATTGTGAAGCCTTTGACTGGGGATTACGAAAGCCTTACACATTTGTTTGATGTGGGTAATGGAGAATTTGGTTCGATCCCCAGTCGGATCGATGAATTCGCACTGGTGCTGATGAGACCCAACCAGGTCGAAACAGCTGTCCAGTGCTTCCGAGCTTTTCAGTTCACGCTTCATTTGCTATATAAACTCTGTACCAGGTGCTACATGGGGTATTAAGTAGAGGTTGGTAAAATATTCAACCCACGGTTGTCGAATAAGAGATGAAGTGCGGTGGCACCGCGGATGCCATTTTGCAGTATATTTCCTGTGTGTGTTACTGCGAAAGATTGTGTAAACGAGCTACCTATCATACTTGTGGAAAACAGTGATATTTTTTCCACTCCTAAATGAGCTGGGCGGTGGTGTAGACATCTCACACTATTACTCAACTACTCTGTAGTCACTAGTGTCTTCCAGATTGTATTCTTTTCGCTCTGAACCAGCCCAGTTTGTAGAAAATCGTGCATTTTTTCGCAGATACCTGCCGGTTTTTCATTTTAGCGGAATAAGACGCTTGATTTGTTTGCATGACTACCGAAAGCTCAAACAAACTTCAGTCAAACCCAATTCACAACCTGACTGTGAGCAATGGAGGATTTGGTTAAATTTCAAATGGCAATTCGTCGTCTATATAGGAAATAAAGAGTGAACTGAAAAGCTCGGAAGCACTGGACAGCTGTTTCGACCTGGTTAGGTCTCATCAG
>UZAN01041355.1:25990-49092 GCA_900618425.1 Echinostoma caproni | reverse complement strand
ATTTGGCTGAGTGGGCAGCTGGATGGTTTGTGGGTTGGTGCGGTGACTGGCTGGCTGTATGGTTGGCTTACACCATCACAAACGAGCTTGTTTTTTACTCTATGTTCTAGTCCAATCCCTATAGGCATTCCTCCATTCCGCTAAGCCATTTGCGTGTCGGTTGAAAAAAGACTATAAAACATTTATCATACTCAGAATCCGTTGTGCTGCTCATATGGAAAATGCAAAGTGTGCCCAGTTTTGAAATATAACCGCATTGGAATTGCAGACAACTCGAAACAATGGTGATATATTATTGCACCGAACAGCAGCCAGAATTGAAGTTCACCCGGGGTTGGTTGTTTCTATTTCAAACATCTTTGACCCGCATCCTGGTGGGCCGGAAGGAACCAAACGTGGATGACACACAACTGGTCCGAAATGTCTATTCTGGTCCAACTGAAATCGAGTATGAGTTATGGCGGATGTTTGGTGTTATCATTCAGCACAAAAAGAGCAGCGAGGAAAAAGGTTGGAAAATAGTCGCAAAATATTTCCACGTCTTGAGAAACATTTTTCAACAAAGAAAAGTTTTTCGGTATGTGGTGATAAATAAATTCAAGACAATTTTGGTAAGTTGCTCAGCAACTGGATGAAAAGAAGAAGGTTGTTCAGGGGCAACCGAATTTGAAGCAATCTTCCCGAGGAAGTTAACGCTGATTCTTTTGTGAGCTTCGAGGCCTCATTCATAGACTGTATTGGCTAAACCCAGCTGCTAACTGGATCAAACGATGTGCTGTAAACCTATGAGATCTTGAAAGGAAAGGTTCCTTAACACTCATCAAACACATCCGATTTGAACATCTATGAATTCAGTAATCCAGATTATTTTGACGGGAAAAAGTAAATCCGGAAAGAATTTTGTGAAACTGGCATTCGTGGAACTACACCACTTCCGGTGCCCGAGGTGAAGAAGCTTTCACTGGAATGGGGACCGTGTCCGACAATCCCTCTAGCTGGACCATCACCATTGTCTGTGGTGACCTTATCGGAAAATTTGAAAATTGTGCAACTCAGCATAAATCGATCGGTCGCTAAATTGACCTACAGTAGTAAGTGGAGGCAGCAAAGAGCGAAGTAGAGTGATCTACCAAAACCTCAACACTATGGATAAGCATATGTGTGTCTAAGTGAGGTATCAGAAACCGGATTCGAAGGATGTGGTTCCGTTTCTGTGCTTCGAACAGTCTCCAAACGGATCACCATTGCATGCGAATAAATTGATTATTCGATTCATTTACTTTCCGTTTTAATGAATAGACAATAGACAAATTACGTAACCAGCTAATGCTCCCTAATGAAGCTGCAATAGACCACACATACTGGGTTGAAGTATGCTGGCGAGAGTGGGATTCAAACACATGATCGTTCGGGTGACATCATTGGGGTGATATTGGTAAAAAAATTTACCTGTTGGTATAAGCACAAAGAGGGAACACATTTTACTACAATTATGATTATAACCAGATAAACGTTAACCCCAACTAAGATTGATTGAAAAAAACTACACCTTTATCACGTGCGAACTGTAAGAAGTATGAGAACCTTTCAAATGCACATCAAAAACCAACACACACAAAAACACATTATCGATCCCAAAGGTTTTTAGCTGTACATCACAGACAGCATACTCCAGTATTGCTATTCCCATTCTGGTGACGAGAATCGAGGTCGTCTAAGCAATGTTCCATTCCCAACAGAAATAATAAATGAGTGTCAAGAACGACACAATTTCCGCTACAATTAATTTCCAGATTTAATCAATTTGTTTTCAAATTTCGATTTTGGCAGTGATCAGTAAAAAAAAACACGTATGATGCGTATTTCGGTCAGTTTTGTTTGATCAGTTTCTAATCATCTTCGGTGTGTCGATTCACTGACTACTCAAGTAGAAAAGATTCACGAAAGGCTATTAACTTTTTGGGGGAAAGAAGTTCTCAATGAGTGTTTGAAAACTGGATTCAACAATCAAGGATAGCTTTCCCGGTAAATCGATAAATATCGTATCGGGGGGACCGTTTATTGGTTCGCAAAGCTTGATCATGAGCGTTAAATTGCGGTTGGAAGGTGACTGTAAAACTTCACCAAACGGCTGCGTTCAAACCTCGTTTTCACACTACCCGAATCGTAAAATTGTCCAATATGTTTGGGTAAACTATCCCTTCCGCTTTGGCTTAACGTTTCTACATTTATGAGCCGAATCTAGTTCAGTTTTAGTTCGGAAGACCAGTGCCCCGTCCATCTGTTCGTACTAAGACGTCTGTGTGATTGCCGGGGTGGGGATGTGGTTAACCTAAATTGTAATTCAGCCAATAAGAGTGTTGTGAAACGTGTCAAGAAAACTGCAGAATGCATTGCATGCACACACACACACGCACATAATACGAAATGGTCTCGTTTCCGTGAAAAGCTAATTATTGAATGCGATTGAAATGTTTGTGATAACTGACAAAGAGCACCGGACAGCTATTTCGTCCCCTTAGGTACTCGTCAGCAATGCGTATTTTTTGTGTCCCTGTCAGGACTCAAACCACGATGCTTCCGGCCGGGACTTCAAATTTTGACACAAAAGTACGCGCTTCTCACGAGTCCCAAACATGACGAAACACCAGTCAAATGCTTCTGCTCGTTTAAATGAGATCTCCCAAAGAGGGAAACCCACAACCAAGATGTTCAACAGTGCCTGGTGCCTGTGGAAACCCGAATGGGCTAGTCCAAACGTTCACCGTCTAAAACCTATGTATTACTTTTAAAGTTTTTGTACTTTGTATGGAAAATGGGTAAATGGATCAACCTATGACACTGGAGGCTGCGTTGATATTCCTGATGTGGCTGGTGTCGTGTGAACTAAACCAGTCTGATTGTTTCCTGGTTCAAAATCATGATCTTAAACGACCCAAGGTAGAAATTTGCGACATTGTGTAACGCTATGGAAAGAAAAGAACTTGATTTCGTTACGCATACGCAATATTTGCCAGGGGGATGTGAGGTGCACTGTTGCGACTGTCTCCTGGCGTTTCCGGTCGTGATTCGTTGGAGAAGATTAATTCCCGCAGAATTTAGTAAGCTCTCGCGAAGTAGCATGTTGAACACCTCTGTGAGAGAATGCTTATCTTTTCAAGGACATGGAATACTACACGTGTTTGAGGTTGGAGCTCACGTACAATTGTCACAACACCGGAAGAAACGTATCCCTGATTGCAACATCAACAGTCATCCCAAGCTGTTTGCTGGGGTCTCTAAAGTCTTTCATATATCACCTATAAGTTGAAAAATTTTTATCGTACATAGGACCTCAGAATAAAGCATGAAATATTTCTTACGCAGACAGACGGGTGAATTGGCCCTTGCCCAAAATCTGAATTGATTAAGTGATGATTAGGAGAGGCAAACAGAACCAGTAGAGCTCACGGAAACCTTCTTAAGTGAACGGATTTGGGGAAAATCCAGATGCAAGTAGTACGCATGTCCAGTAACAGTTCAACATGTACCGGGAATAAAACAAAGGGTACGTAACCGACTCTATCAGAAAATTGAAGGAACTGCACATGTGGTCTTCATTGTGTGTTAATTCAATTGCTGTTTCCGAATTCTCATTCAAGATCGCATTTTGCTATGTTGTTTTAGTGACCCGAAAGATCGCGTGGGATGAACGTAACCATTGACAAACCATAAGTATAGTTCACAACTGACTTTGAACGACAAGACACGTTACATGTGCTTTTCTCAGCTGCGATCCTAATGAGGGAGACAGTCGAGTGTCGTCAGTGTATACATGTAATCCACCAACGAACTCCAAACTCGTGTAAAATGTGTTTTGATCCTCAATGGTCTCTACAGCTCTGTGGATCTGATTTCGATCGTTTATCGATCAACGAAACTTGAACAATTTTGTGGCAAGCTATTCGAATACACTCGCTTCAGGCTGAAATTAAAATAACACGGGGAAAGCAAAACCGGATCAGGAGAAATAGTATTTTGTATTTCCACTGTTGCGTGATCACCTTTGCACCGCCAGGAAGCGCCCAAGTGAGCAGGAGTTTCACTTTAAGTTCTCATGTATTGTACACAATTACTTTTAGTAATTAAACAGCTATTTCCTTTCTCAAATCTTCTTGGTTCTCCTTTTTCTTATTTCTCATCGAGTTTTTCTTATTCCGCATTGAAACAATAAAGCGGCCTGGCAGTACTGTGTGTGTGTGTGTGTGTGTGTGCAATAAATCATTTTTGTTCCCGAACCAGTTTTATGCCCTGGAAGCGCGTTTCTCACGTGCGAAGCAGGGAAAATTACATGACTGATGGGGACACATGGAAATGTAAGGCCTTTTGTTTTCATAATGTGCGGAGTTAGATGATATGTTCAGTTACGATTTGTTGAACAAACATTTCCTATCAGCATTGATTTCATATCAAATCAGATATTATATGAAATATGCTTTGAAATAATGGATGGAAATACGCAAAGACAATAGATCAAACAAGGGCTTCCCTTAGCTTTCCACAGAACACTTTGGTTCAATCCAGCAGCTTGTGCACGTTCCATTGCGTTGAGCACACTCTGCAGACCAAGGATATAAAAAGATGATTCTAAAATCCAATCCAAACATATTGAAAATCGGTTCTCGTAGCTCTCGGGTAAATTGAATTCAGTTTTGCCTGTTCACCTGCTGAGGTAACATCTTCAGGGCTTGTGATGTGGCAGTGTTCATTTTTGTTCCCATTCACTTCTTCAGCAGATAATTAACCTCTTATCTCCGTTTATTTCAAATTATAATTCGCCGTTGAAGTACCGCAAAGGAAGAGCGGGAGAATGGGTTTAACGTGTGAATTGCGGGTTTTAGTCAATTCTCGGGTCAAAACCTGACCTTTCATTGGGTAATTTGATCTTATGGCATGTACACGAGAGTCAACTTAAAGTGTCTATTGATTGCGCTGATTGAAGATTACCAAACCCGAAAAAATTCCCCGGGCTTGGTCCATAATTTTCATTGATTCCGAGACAAATTGATTTCCATCTTGCTCTCTCTCTCTCTCTGTATGTGGATTGAGAGCGCGGAAAGTGCACCCGCCAACCATACCAATCAAGGATAAAAGTGACACAACACAAGGTGAAGAGGTCATGACTAGAATAACAGCACAAAGCCGCAATCCGCAAGTAACATCAATTGATTACAATTGTTTCACACTTGATCAATGGGGAATCCAGTCGAATGCAACACAAACAATGGACGAATGTGAGTAGCCGCAACAAACATATTGCATCCGCCACCCGTGGAACAGATATTTCGATTATCTCTCTTTCGAAATGTATGATCACTGTCATTTTTGAGAATCTAGTCCCGAATAAAACCAAAAACCTGACATGCTACATTTCATCCGAAGATTTTTGACTTGAACAAAAGTAACCGAAATTTACCGCTACAAACGTATTGCACTCCTCATGCAATTTGGGATACTTTGTCACTTTCAAAGAAGATTTCAATTCAGTTCCTTGTCGATATTTTTCCACTCCCTTTCTAACCGCGCTTCCCATTCATGTGTTGTGGTGTTCACTTTGGAAAGGTTGGTGCACCTTCCGAGCAAGTCCGACCGAAATGTTTTCACAGAGGTCTCCAATATGAACTGCACGCAGTTCACATCGTTGTTCTGATGCCAGGAAATAATATACGGCATTTTGTTTGATACGAGCAGTAAACTCTGCTGCTACTATGCTGGCATGTGAGTATTCGATGCCACTGGTACCATGAGGAGCCACAGGAATGAACGAATGTAGGCATGAGAATCTTGCAACACGACGTGTTCGATTGGACCGTGGCGTAACAGAGCATCCCTCACCAACACAGAGTTCGCCCNCCCCGCCAGTCCTCTTCCGGAAGTATCGCTCGGCTTTCCACGAATCATATCACTGTTAGAATTCCACGGGGCGACGTCTAGACGATGATATTTATTTAGTATGAACTGCAATTGAAGTATCAGTAAAATAGTATACATGGCAAAAAATATATCAATTCGAAGTCCACGGTAAAAAGTGCATCAGAATATTGCACCCTATGCATTGAGCTCGGTTATACCGTCACCTGATAAGGCACATAGGAAAATCACGGAGTTTCAACTACGAATCTACCTACTGAAGTAGTGCTTTTTTCACTGATCATATCGTTTGTAGTTCCACGCGTTGAGTCCAACGAAATGAAATTTCCGTTCGTTGCTGAAATAGACGGAATTCCATTCATTTTTTCAAACAACACGAGTTTCAGTTCGTATTAAAAGTATTTCTATTGGTAACGTTTCTGTCACTGCGAGTCTACTCATTGTCTCGCATTTCAGTTTGGGGGACCGACTGTTCGTTGCATTCTTCGCACTCTAACTATCAACTGGAGAACCGCTTTCATTTCCGACTCATGGCTCGTGGATTTTGGGACCACACGAAGCAATCTGCCGAAGCGTTCCTAGTGAGTTTCTTCTGGATTGCCATCCAGTCACGATTGGTTTTAGCTGTTTCCGTTTGCCACAGTGTGACTGAGACCCATTGCATGATCTGCTTATATTGTGTGTTAACTTTGTTCCTTCGAAAACCTCCTTCCAAATGTTTCGTTATTAGTAGGCCTCCTTCATCACAGCATTGCTAGTAATGTCTTTGGTAGATATGTTTCTTCTTTATAGGTCATTCGAAGTAACGTTAGCATTGTCACAGCTTACACAAATCGGCGATCCAATGACAAACATTTGATCGGTAGCCATGCCGAAATACAAACTCGGGATAGCTCTCTATCGTATCTATTGTAAAACCGATTTGGCGGTTGTGTAGCCCACGGTAATGCAACATTGTTCTCGCAATAAAAAATCCGTTTTTATTGACATATTTTCGACACTCTTTACTGAATTGACTTGACTTGTTTTCAGAGTTATGCGTTCAATGATCATTTAGTTACGTTGGCATTTAACAGTGAGCAGATTTGATTAGTCCGTTTATTGAGTTAGTTACGTGTTTTGACTGGGATTAGTCGATGGTTTTCACTATTTCCAAGTCTGAATGATGTCCTTCTTGATCTTTGTGTGGGACATCGACCATAGTTGTTCTTGCCTTATGACTGCCGATTGATTTTCACGGATAATCGTTGATAGATTTCCTCCAGTTTGCCCGATTTAGTATATCGAGCATTTCTCACAATTTTTTATGGATAATATTGTTCTTGTCCTTGCGCGTAACTACTCTCAGGAGTTGTCTTTCTTCTTTGGTATGTCGCTGCTGCAGTATGTTGGAATTGTTCCAAACAGGTTCTTAACACAATATCTTTTGTGGCTGTGTGAAGGATTAAATTCGAAGTTCAGGGTTTGATCCGTATGCGTTACTTTGCGGTTGATCACTGTCTCCATGTTCCCTGATAGCGTTGTGATGATCAAGATGTCCAGTTGGTTATCCGTCTTCGTCTCCATTGCGAATTTGTTGTCACTGAATGCGTTATGCATTATAGGAAGATAACCTCGGAATGGACTATGTAACATGTGTATCATAACTTTAAGGATGCCAACTTGGTAGAGTGATATGGCGGTCTCAGAAATTGGCGCTTGTGCGTGGTTATGTAAATTTAAAAACTGGGACCGTCGTCACCGTTGTCTAAATTATCCACTCCATTGTGTTCGTTGACAGTCCTTTGATTGTTCGTTGAACGTCCATCGTGCACTTGTCTCCTCAACCATATAAAAAAGAACGTTTGTTCTCACTGTTGCCAATGTTAGTTGTTATTATTCTTGCAATTATTGATATGGTATACGAACTACTTGACTGGTTCAACACAACATGTGTAAATCGATAAATTCAAATATTTGTGATGAATATTTTCCCAAATCCATGGATGTAGTATTAGAAACGCGTTTATGTTGACCTACCAAATTTGATAACTAGTGTCCGGTGCTTATCTTCACACAGATTGCCAATGAGAACATGTGCTTCACGTGTCTGCCATTTCCCCCGTCCAATTCTTTCCAGTTGTCCGACCAACGAGTGGATCCAGCACCAGAAACCATATCTACGGATCCTACCCAAACAACAACGGCACAAGATACTCATCCATACATTTCTCCCACTCTGACCAATAGAAAATCACTTTTCGAATCTTTATGGATACGTACCCTGCCGTTGCCCACCTCCCTAACCAGTGAATCGTCCAAATCAACACCCACAGACACGCCAAAGACAAATCAATGACTTGTACGAAGGTCGGATCGTCCGACTGATTCAATCTTGCTGAAAATTGGTCCAGTCCCTGTGAAAAAAGGAATATCTGTGTACATGAAGCTGCATTTTTTTCAAAACAACATCACTTTTCTTCTCTTTTTGTTGTGTTCTCTTTTGATTTCATGTAACGTAACAGAATTATTGTGCATACGCAGTGATCCAATGATCCGGGATGCACAGTGAACATAGTGAATCAAACATTGACCTTGAGTAGCAGCCATTTCTCAACTTTGTCCATCATGAAGATCGAATTTATCCCACAGTTGTGTGACAACAGATAAAGTGATAGTTATACACAAACGCGAATTTTCATAAATTATTTATGCTTCGGGACTGTTAGTAGACGCCCTTTGAGTAGGAGATCTGGATGCCATTATCAGGCGGGTTGGGGTGGGAGTCATGCATGGTTCTCGATTTGTGGTGATACTGGGTCGTTTATTTGACTCTTCTCAACCGGCAATCAAATGCAAATAAGGGTTCGAAAACTGAAGTTTTTCGGGATCATTTTGGGTCCTATAAATTTACAGGCCTCAATTTAGCCAGTTTTTGTGTAAAAACCATTTTTGGCCCTCATCGATTTGTATATTCCTCTTTCGTTGTACAACCTTTGGTTGAGAATGACCTAAACGTTTTTATCGCACTGTCTTCTTGGTCCAGGTTCTTAACACACTCAACGTGTTGCGCTCAGATCCAACGTGCGTGATTGGCTCACGAATTTTCGTAAACCACTGGGGAGTCATCGTGGATGGTGAACTGGATCTTACTCCTCTGATTTCTTAGCTCTTCAAAGGAACAAAACTTCTGCCACTGAAGTCATTTGCTACCGGAATTTCTTGTCCACTTTTAATTTCGTTTGCCACGGTCAAAGTCAGAGCTCTTTCGCTACGACCGTCATTGTTGTTGCGTTGGCACCATGCTTGTTTTCAAGCCGGTGGTAAATATATATATATATATACCGCAACGTGCAGAAATGATTCGCCATGGGGATTGGTTTAATTGCATTCTAGATCACGCACATCTGTTTGTGTAACATATTGTAATGTGAATACGAGTTGCTCCACAATGGCACTCAGAATACCTACGACGGATTGTGTGCATATCGGTCGGTGAATGTGAAGTTCGAGGAACGTCGACTACGGCCGACTGAACGACTCAATGGATCTTATAGCTCGTGGATAATCGACTAGCAACCGGTATAAACTACAAGAATTCTCGATCCGGTATGTGTGCATTGATGTGATGGGGTATAGAGGCTGTACCCGTACAAGCTAACATTCACCTACTTTGCCCTTGGCAACCTAGACGTATCGTGCGCCGGATCAAATCATATCACTGTTTCTTTGGTACAATGATTAATGTATCCTGATTTGTTTGCCACACACACACACACACGTGCGAAAGAAGTGCAAATGTCATTGCTTTAAAGTACCCAATTTGTGTAACCATTATACGGTTTGCGTAGAGTTTGATTTGGTAAGCTCAGTGAGTCTCGTTCAGGCCTGATCATCAGCTATGATCGGATCACAAACGCCGGAGTTCGAACCTCGGATAATAATACTACGGGATCGAAATTCAACTCTACAGCTTCTCTAACACATGGCTGATTAGACGAAGTGGATGGTCAGTAAAAATCTGACGTTGACTGTGAATTAACGGTACAGCAGGGTTCCCACATTGCAGTTTCGACTTTTCGTGTCTATTTCACAAGGATTTTGTGATTTGTGTTCGTACAAACAAGGGTATGTTGGTTAACATTATAGGACCTTAGGATTTGCGTGGTTTTTGACAATGTGGACAGAAAATCGTGAATAAAAACGAAAGTAGTTGGGAATGGTTCATATCTGTATGACGCACCGACAAGTGTTGTGTTTGTGGATGGAAGAGATTTGTCGCTTCCGAAGTCGATGGTGCGGGGTCACAGAGTAAACTGGAAGTTGATGAGACAAGCGCAGACCGGGAACCGGGAGCACTGTGCACCATATCGTACGAATTGCACTTTTCATTTGATTGAGAGCTGTCTTAGATTTCTTTTTGTTAATTCTACTTTGTGTTCAAGCATTTGTAACAATAATTGGGTTGTCTCCTGTTTGACAAATACTGTACTTGTGGAGATCCGTATCCGTGTCAGTGGTCTGTATCCAGTGCATCTGCTAGGTTTATAACCCGGTCCCGAACCAGAGACCTGACGGCTAGACAGGACGCCTATTACGCAGTGCTCGTTAGGTTGCATAGCACCTACGTCGGACCGGGTCCTGATCGGGCATGTCGTTGATGACGCGCAGTACCAACTGAGCACATTCACCTGACAGTGGGGGAGATAGCTAGCATTGATTTCCGTTTGAATCAGTAAGTTCGCTCAGCTCCATGGGCAGTTGATTGTCAATTATAGTGGGTCCAAAAACGCTGTCCGGAATTTGTACCTGGAATACTAATACCCAGTTATGGGATCGAAACTCGAGTCTACTACATACTTCCCTAGTGCGCGGTTGATTAGACGAAGCGGATGATCAGTCAAAATCTGTCCGTCAGTGTGAAATCCCGCACTGCAGTCTCGCTTTTTTGTGTCTAGTTCTCGAGAATTTTGTGTTCACTTCCAATCATTACCGGCGCATAAGAGAAGATATGATTATGGTATACCAAATAATGCAAATCCCAAGCCATCCGTATCGCCCGCTTCTGAAAATATCACCCAACGTTCATCTTAGAGGACACCCATTTAAACAAGTGGTCTCAAAATGCCGCTTGGAAGGCCGGCGTCAGTCATTCGCAGTCAGTGTGTTCGATCTGGAACTCTCTACCATCCTACGTCGTCTGTGCTCCAAGCGTTGAGTCTTTCAAACTGAGGCTCGATGAAACACTAGCATATCTTGCGTTCCAACATAAGTGAAGCTGCGTGAAGCAGTGGAAAATGCACGTATCACGTGACATTTTACACAAAGAATTGTATGTATCACTGTTTCTTACTCCACCGCACGAACCTTTGGGACCAGAAAAGCATGAGCTTGTAAGTTATTCCCATAATAAATTTTTAAATCTTTCAGTTGGCTATCATCAGCTCGGATTGCAACCTGTTCCCCGAGTGATCACATTTTTAATTGGCGAGTATGAGAAAAATCAAACGAACTGGCAAATTATTGTTGACATATATATTTATAGACCGAGGGGCAAAAGTGCATTTATGTTTGTCCGTACACATGTAGGTGGATAGAATAGTTTCATAGTTCGTTTGTCAAATCATGCATTGTGTCAAGGAACAAGTAAGCGTTAAGTAGATTAGTCCAAGTTGCCGGATCTGCTTATAAGTCGCTCACGCTGGTATCTTGACCGTCGCACACAACAAAAATGTTGCATCATACAATTGTTATTTTGGTGTGAAATCACCGACCGTGTATATGATTCGACAGTCCGGGCGACGAGCAGCACACTGTGACCACCTGAACAAGTTGGCTATTGTGGTGATAAGGTAGGGGCTGATTGTGGAACGTTTAAATAGATAGTCATCAATGAGTGTGCTTCGCTGTGTGGATGGTGTGAATTCCGAGCGAGGCAAAATACAACACATACGTCTTCCCAGTGAGTAGACCTATGATGAGAGTGATCGTGGGGTATGTGGATACAGGAGTATAATGCGGCATTGAAACATGTTGAACAGCAGTACTTCTCTAAAATGCTAAAATCACAGTCGATTGCGCGACTGGTATGCTCCATTGCACATTTTTCAAATCGTCTATTCAATGGGAGAATAATCGTGGTGTTTCGTTCGATCAGTCTACGGTTGAAAGTTCTCGGAATAAAGTTGGTTTTACCATCCGGCGACTAGGACGTTGCGGTAGTAAATGCCGTCAAAACAAACTGTGATGCGGGAAGAGCACAAATTGGAGGTTCAAGAACGGGCACGTGAATGGAATTGCGTGTGATAGGCTTCAATCAGCCAATTTCATAAGAACACTTTTGTCAAACGAGCAAGGGAAAGCACCAGCACATGCAGCATTTCAAAAAGACTAAAATAAGTGAAACAAGTCGGCTCACAAGTGTGCTCACGATTGTTTTATTGTGTTAATTAAATGGTTGTGAATCCGATCCTTCTCAAGTGCGGGTAGAGAATCGCCACGGTAGAGTTAGTTTTCGAGCGATGCGCCATGTGGGGAACTCGGAATGGAAAACATTCAAGCGAAAAAACACTCGGACAACGCTTGACTCGTCAAAGATACAAGTACTATTCTTCTAAGCGCGTTCGGTAAACAAATAGCCATAATAAAACTTTGAACCTGTCCTAATCACGGACTACAAAAACCACTAATTATGCACAAGCACTCTTCTTGGTATTTTTCAAATTGACTAAAATTCAACATCCTGTTGCTTGAATAGTAGAATTCGGTGAAGATAGTTTTCTTCCATCTTCAGAATAGTAGCAGTTGGAATACTTTCGTACTACGCAACGCTACTCTGTTATAGCTAATCGGCTGTTCTCAGTTTGAGGGAGTCTTCTACACTACTTACTAGTAGTGACGTGGTGCAATTGAAAAACGACATGTCACGAGGTCGACATCGATGGAACAAAGAAACAAACTAGTAAGTAGACCGGTCGAATTGGTGGTATAGCTACAAATACGAATAGCCCAACAGCTCTGAATAAAAGTCCGTCCGCAATAATCTTAATGTAACCACTACAACCGCTTTTGAAGAAATTTTCATTACCGATGTTCGGGTAAGTACTTTTGTCAAATGGCTGAGAGATAAGTACTAACGAAATCCCGAGATGTCTGTGCGCATTTTCACCCAGGAACTCAAGAAAATCGAGTAAAATCCTAGATCGATCGTCAATCAAATTTCAGCTCTCCTCGGGACTTTCAACGTCAAACCTATTAGGCCAGTTCCACTAAAAGTGGATAAGCTAAATCACGTGGGATTCAATTATCAGTGGCAACAGTTTCCACCTTTAATTCTGCTTTTCAACAGCTGTTGAATCAGCACGCTGGCGCACCAAATCATCATTTGGACCACATAATTTCCAAATATACCTCAAAGTTTTGTTCCAAATTTTACAGCCAACTCACTATTCTTTCAAATATGCGTACGTTACATAAAGCGGATAAAGATAAGATTTTACACAAGTTTCGGGTTTGCTCTGCATTTGTTGAATTAATCTTAATGTATGAAAAACTGTTACCTTCTTGAGCTGTGATTAGTCAATAGAAGATGTCGATAGTTTAATCGTACAGTTCACCAGGTGACAAACCTACCGAACTCACGGTCCGTATCATTTGATGAATCATTATATGCGTAGCTTCATGCCGATTTTTCTATCAATACCCGACATTCCGAAGAGATATATGTATAAATACATGTACGGGACTGAAAACGCGTAAATAACAAGTTACAATAACGAGCTTTTTCAAACGACAATACTTTCGATGAGCCCCTCGAATTGTGCGCTCTCAGTTTAATTGGAATTCGTCTGTCACAGTTCGTTCCACATCGTCTAGTCTACCTTCATTTCGACCACACTGCGTACTCTCTCTCTCTCTCGCTGCGACCATTGGAAGAAGAAGACTTAAACATGTGTTTAGGCCGAGTCGTCACAAATACTGAGGCGAAAATGAAAGAGAAACGACTAAATATTTGTGTATTCCATAATATTCTATTCATGTAACTCATAGGGACGTTATTATGTCATTTACGCATATTTTTAGTAAGGTACCACAGACTCGCATGCACTGACACGTCCATAAGTTGAGATCAGAAACCCTCCGTTGAACGAGCATCTTCTGGACGGGATCATTCACTGTCAACTAGACCTGCGTTGATTTTCGTAAACAACACCTTTCATAACCGAGGCAACCGCGGTTCTTTTATTCGATGTTTCTCTTTTCTTTCAAATTGGTTCGTTCCAGTAGATTGTATACCCTGACGGCAACCTGACATGACCACCCGAAACGATTGTGATCCAGTGACACCGACCCCAGTCACCTTCTTCACACAAAAACGATAACAAGGCAGAAATTCAACCTTCGACTTTCTAAACCGCACACTGCATCGCTTAACAACACGCAAGCTATAAGACAGCAGTCTGGTGAACGTAAAGGAATTCCTGAGCTTTGGTTTCCGAGTCTCGTTCAGTTTGGCGATAAACACGTGAACATTTAGATTATTGACACATATCATTCCATTATATCATTATACCATTCAATTAAAGAAAAACCCACACCACCAAGAACAATCACGGTCAAAACGAAAGAACTAATTTTGCATCGCCCGTTCAAAGGCGATCTACCCAGAAGACGTTTGGAAAGAGCAATCACAGGAATATATCCAGCCACCACTCTACGTGCGACGTTTTGCAAACCGGACACAGCTCTGCACGAACCGCAAAAATAAGCTATCCATTCGCTCCTCATTCACGATTACACATTCCTTTATTGCACATTTTCGGCAAGTTATTTTGAACAACCGAAGAGACAGTTTTCACAAAGAATCAGAGAAGGTGAACCGGCTTGGCTTAGCAAGGGTTGCAAGAAAACCAGTGCGATTGTGGCCCACGTAGCGAATACCAGATAAACAAGACAAACAATGAAGCATTTAAGTTATCTATAACGCGCCCCAAAACAGATCGGAGTACGTTTGGCAGCATCACATGGCAACGACACAAGTGATAGCAATTCAAATTCAAAACCCATCACGATGCAAACGGAAAAACATGGTTGCCACATTCCTGTTGCTTTGGCTCTCGCCTCAACCTACATGACGAACCGAACCATGACTTCAATCATGTCGTGATTATGCAACATGACAGGATAACTAACACGTGAAACAGGTTATCGGATATGGCTCGAATTCACCTTGGTCTCTTTTCTCCCGATCTCCATTTGCCCTCAGTGAACTTGACAGACATTGCTATTCTTTCCGCTTAAGCCTCAATAAACCAATCACATTTCTTTCCAGGTTATATAAACGCACAGCTGTGAATGCATGAAGACGAGGTTACGAAAATATGCTTGTTGGTCAAATTGTTTATCGTTTAACATACCATTCCAATAACCTCGAGTGTAGAGTATACACTGCATTCCGGTAAGCGTCTCGTTGAATGTCGTGGTTCGATCCCATGGCACATATGTGGTATTCACATGAATGCTCTCATTGATGATCCGGCTATATCTGGATAGGTTTATTCCAATCCACTGAGTGCGAATATCGGTGGCCATCACAATACTCTCTCCTTCAGGTCCAAGACCCACGTATATCCTCTCCTTCTGTTGATAAGTAAGAATCTGAGAAACCATCGGACCTAATGCTGACAGGGGATGAAATAAAATGGGATTAAGTGTGCTAAGCGAGAATTCCGTATGTTGACATGTCGCCACTGTCAGAACGGGATGTCTACAGTTCATTCAAATAATACTGGTACATTCAGAAAAAATCATATTTCTCGCGAACTGATAATAAACATTCTGTTATGAGCTACCCGAGGAAATCACAGCAAAAGGAAATAGTCTGCTGAGCACGTGGACATATTTGTTGCACATGAGGAACGCATAACGCAATCGATAAAGCAGGTATTTCAAACTGATTCACTGAAACCGTTCTGTGCGCTCAGCAAGTTCACATGTTCCCACTTGTGTGTCTGACCTCTGTCAGCGGTCAATCGACATTCGACAACAGCCGTAGATGGTCACGGTGGCGCGTGAGAGGTTATACAAAAGAATCTTGGGAGTACCATTCCGGATAGAGTCTGTGTTATCATGTCGGATAATGAACAGAACAAGCCCGGGGTTGGAATCGCCGCGGAAGTCCACTGCATGTACATTTGTATGTGAGAGTGACATCAATAACTTCTCCAAAACGAAGCGTATCGATCGCAGTTAACTTATCCATGACTAACTTTTCGTTGCTCTACATGTCCAGTTTAACAGCTCTGACACTCTTCAGGACTAAACTTGAGGCAAATTATCAATCGATCTGTGAAGGCAGCTCAAAAGTCTGAAGTTGAGGCTTCGATAGCTGTGGACAGCTGTGTATGACACTCATCACATACAGCGAGAATCAATAGTGACAATGTACGGGTCCTGTGATTATGTGTGCAGCATGTCCAAACGTAGGACACTGTAAAATACCACGAGACAGGTGGAGGTAAATCAGCAATATTTGTCGTGCTTGCAAAATAGACAACAGAAGTTCAATATGTGTGCATGCAGACGTGCAAGATGAAATATATGTCACTTGCTTGACAACGGGCTATCAGTTAATGCCCGACTCTACTGTCAGCGTTCGAGAATCGCTGTCTACGCGGACTGGCACGAATCTAGTGGGAGCAACTGGATAAGGAATACTGAGATTAGTCGCAGACTTTTAGGTGATCAGGGTTACTTAATGGAGCATGTGGTCGACCTCCACAGATTACGCTGGCTTGGGCATGTGTTACGCATGTCACCAAATAGGTTGCCACTGCATGCGGTGTTCACCGATGTAAGTAGTAGGTGGTAAACAGTCAAGGGTGGTTAACTGAAGACCTTTCACGAGTGTATGCAAATCATAACCAGGAGATTTCATCATTTAGGTCGCGTCAAGCTGCCTGGATGGGGACATCGGGATCATTGTCCTCAGTCCTGAGGGGTAATCAGAGATTGGTGGTCAGGTTCGAACCCGCGTCCTTCGCGGGGGATAATTTTGGCGCCTCTGGTGTCATTGGTTCTTGTGGACCAGACGTAAAGTATCTTGAATCTTTGATATCTTCCATTGATAGACTAACGGTACTCAGTAGGATTGGTGAATCGGTTCAACATGACGAGAACTGCTGAGCCCCGTCTCACATGAGGCACACTAAATGACCATGATACTCGTTGCTCTTTTCAATTCCATTATTCTCAAGTTTTCTAGTTTTTTTCGTAAATGTAAACCGAGAATTCAATGTTCATAGTCACGTGAGTAACCTAAAACCGTTGAATATGACTCATTTCACTCAAAGACAACACATTAACATGGCATGACAAAATAGCAGACAGGATTACGCACTAAACCACGTCAGGGTTATGTCGTCGTAGGCTGCCGAACACTTCATCGGTGGCCGGACAAGTCCGTCTGATTGCGCAGTCGGTGCACAAAATATGAACACGGTTCCAGTGTAAATAAAACATCGTTTGTACCGCCGCAGTGATTTCGGTATTCGATTTGCCTTCGGAATCAAACTGAACGATTGACAGGGATCTGAAATTCGAAAGTTAAAGAGATATTCATTAGAGCCATATAAGAATACTAAAGACCTTAATCGATCGAGATTTGATATTTGCCAGATTGAAAAGTGATGAAAATCACCTCTCAGTCAGGTAGTAAGTTGAGTGAATAACATGAACTGTAGCAGTCATACATTTTCTAGTCTGGCTTCTCCACTCCACTATTATTATCAATGTTAATACTATTACTGCGTGTGTGCTAACAATCTGACGCTGGTAACTCATTCTGTATCAAGGGAGACCTTGATTGTAACGCAGAGTCAATAGTTGTTCCAATCTGGAATATGAGTCTGCATTCAAAATCTGTCATAGAAAGAACCAAAAGGATAAATACTGACGGTTTGCTACAATAAAACTGAGCACGTAATTCATTAAATATGATACGTGATTATCAAATTCTGAGGCTGGGATCATGATCCTATTCTCCATGATTCGACACAATTTAATGATCCAAATTATCCCAGTCGTTGCATGAACAAACTATTCCGGGCAGACTATCTTGTTCAGAAATTTTGATCGCCAGTGTCGAGTACTAAACGCATCTCAACCATGTCTAAAACATGGAAGAAGTTGAGACAGTCAATTGTCATTCCGACCAAACGCAGTGTTGAAATATTCCTACCCGATTTCTCGATATACATTTTCAGTGCAGCATCCGAACTGAAAATGTTTGAATAGTGGTTCGTCAATAATTGGAGCTACTCACAACCAAGTCGTTTAGTGTGATCGACGTGTAGAGGTGATGAATCGTGATCAGCTAATACAACACGATGCTTTCTCTGTCTACTCGATTGTCAATTGGCACTTGGTTTTATCAACCGGTTTTCTCAGTCATCACCCGTTCCTAAATCATTTTCAATTTCGTATTGAACATTTGGATTTAAAAACAAAGGGTCTACTTTTTTCCAGCACACGGAGACCGAAAGAACGCATCAATGACCATTTACTATTATTTAGTTTATTCACCTCCATGGTTGATGTAAAACAAACACGAACACATACACAGCACATTGGGCAGGGTAATCTTATTGGACTCTCATCACCCTGATTATGTAAGCCCAATGCAAAACTCCCGGTAGTAAGTGAGGCGCTACTGATTAGCTTACATTATCCCGTTTTGTGCACCCAACAGTTATTGCGGCAATCTGTTCATTTACCTTTAAGTCTACCCCTTGTTTTTAATTATAATAGTCCACGTCCGTTTGCAATGGATTCGTCAAACCTACGTGCTTGTTTATTTTACGTCAGTGATTGAAGGAATTGAACGAAACCTTAGCCTCTGGCAACTTGTGCCTTCTTTCGCATTTGACCCGTGACCAACTGTCTACGATCAATAAGTGGTCATTTATTGGGCAGCATACATGAGTGAAGATTATAAACAAGGCTTCAAAGTTCATCTTGTATCCTGCCCTGCTCAGTTGAGGCATAGATTATCGGGATGAAACGTCTGCACATACCGAATTTGTAGTGATCAATTTCCTCTGAAATGCCATAGATCGATACGTACGGTATATCTTCCAATAATTCACCGTCTATCGGCACAATCCGGAGACCGCGGGTAAGAATAGGTATATGTAGAACGTGGATGGAAGAAGTGTTATCGAGTTTGACAAATAGGGCCTGAAATAAAATCATCGGGAATAAAACTTATTTTAATTGACTTCTGCAGATAAAACAGTTGATTGCTATTCTAAACGGTGTGAATATGATGCAACACGTGGTGGCTAGAGCAATCGGTTCCTTATTCCATTAATCACAACAGAATCACCCGTGCATTCGCGTCCTATTGTATTATATGTCAACAAACTGTGTACCCGTCTCTTCGTTCATTCAGTTGAAATACCTACTATCACAAACAGTTAATAATCCATAGATGTTCCGGATCATTTCGAAAAATTTGGTCGTTGTGCTCATGGTAACAATAGAATAAGGTTTGTTTTAACCACTACGTGAGTACCAAAACATAAAATTTCGGTGACAAGTCAGTTTAATCGGTTTCTCGAAAACACCTTAAAGCTTGTGTTCTCGAGAAACCGATTAAACTGACTTGACACAGGCCTTCCAAGAAGGTCGAAACGTTGTCACCGAAATCTTGTGTTTTGGTACTCACGTTGTAGCTAAAACAAACCTGATTCTATTGTTACCTACTATCACATTTAGGTCAACTACATTGAGATGGACCAGAATGTAACATACATCAAATGTGCCCTGTATATTTCAGTTGACCACCCCGTCGGAAAACTCCGTGAATACTAGTTAGCTCCCTAGTCCGTATTCCCACATGGAATTCTTCACACGTTTTCACAGTGATCAGTTCCCTTGTCGTTCTCAACACGAACGTGACTTAGTCCATTTCGAAAACTTCAAACGCACCACTCTCGTTCAAAACACTGACAAGAACAAAGGGCATGCGCTTAGGAAGGTGGCAGAGCTTAGTAAAATTGACAGAGGGGCCACAGCACATTTCACTAGAGAAGGGCACTGCATGCATTCCAAAGCATTGGATATCTCTTTGCAAGGATTTAATGAAGCCAACTAGTTAGTTCATTGCATAAACATCTTCAACCGATCTACACACACACACAGCCGAGAACAGGAAGAGTGCATATGTACAGTCATCAGTTGTACCTTTCCCGAACAGTAGTCATCTTTTTCAGGCAAACGCCAAATTCTAGTTCCAATCGATTCCATTGTAACCACTGTCCAAAGACGCACTAGTACTTCGAAGAAGCCCATACATCTGGTCGTACACCCAGAAATCGACAGCAAATTAGTTCAATGTGAACGAGGTTATCTACGCAACGTGGTCCTCAGACATCTACAGTTACATGCGTGTTTATGGCCAAATTACATAGGAATATCGGTCGGACGATGGGGCGTTTGTCGCATGGATACAAAGAACAATGGTGATTAGGGAGGAGGCTGCAGAGCTTGGTAAACGTTAGAGGGGATGCATGAAAACAGCTAGAAGTTCAGTCGAAACCCAACTCGCAGGAACAATGCGTCTGTCAGGGAACGCCAAAATCATCTGCGCAATACCACAGATAAGATCAAAACAACGCCAGTTCGCCGTGGCAGAAGCAGTGGCAGTTAGACTTTTAAACCCATCAGACAGTGTGTACAGTAAAACTGATCGAAACTCTTTCGCTGCCACAGCCTCCAGTTAATCCAGGTAACAGATTTGACCGTGAGACGAGGAGAACTTGAAATCGCCGGCCTCCGCACAATGCTACAAAGGTGGCCACAGAAATCAATGAAGCACATTGATTCAAACTCTGCTCCTAACCTCAACATTGCTCATCCGGCTGCCCCACCAGATTTGTTGAACGCTGCGTAGATAGAGGTGTTCGAACACCGACAATCTATGATTATCATGTTTCCTTAATGTTCAAATTTATGCGCCATATATCAGAAGTCTCCGAACTGCTGCGGCATAGACTCGATACTTACAGACAATTGGGTGTCGCGACGGTATCACAGATGTCTCAAGTTGGCAAATGCTAATCGAGCCTTCTGTATGCGAGCTGACACTGCATCTGTGATGCGTCCACCGGGTAAAATGTAGCTGCCCAAATAACAAAACTTATCCACCTGCTCACTTGTTATATTACTTCCCAAATCATTGTGAGTCTGTGTGCTGGACTAACCCAGTCTTGTAGTAGCATTGTACACTTGGAAGGTGCAAAACGCATACCGAACATGGATACACTAACACTCAGACCATCCAGAAAGGCTTGTAACTTATCTGGATGTTCACTTAGCAGCACAATATCGTCTGCATACTCTAGACCAGACGGCCTATCACCTGGGAGTCAATCCATGCCACGATTCTTGCACGAGGATAGGGCTATTTCCACATTCAGATCTTCAACAGAGTTAAATAGGAAAGGAGAGAGAGGGCAACCCTGACGAACACCACTTTCCGTAGTGAACTCGGGCTCGACTTCGGCAAATAGTATAAAGCGATTGTACTATTGAAATTAACTTTTTTGGACACATTGTTCAGAGAGACGCAGCACCAGAGTTTAGAGCGGTCAACTGAGTCGAGAGCCGCGTTCAGATCGAGGAAGATATGGATGGTGGGTCTGCAAACAGATTGTCGGTGCTCCAGATTTTGGCTAGGAGTGAAGATGTGGTCGATACAACCTCGACCTAATCTAAAGTCATCCAGGTTCCTCGCGTGCACCGTTCACGTGCGGCAGATAATCGACGGGGTATAATATCAACGAGAAGTTTAGAGACGATGTTGAATAAACTAATTTCTCTGTGGTTTTCACAAGAGGACCCGTCACCTTGGTAGTAAATCGATATGATCACCGATTCACACCAATCAGTTGGAACCTGTTCTCTCTCCCACACTGAGCCCACGAGCTTTGTCAACTCCGAGACTAAGGCTGAGCCTCCATCCCTAAAAGCCGATGGGGACAGCCCGTCTAGGCCGGAGGCCTTATGCCTTTTAAATAATTTATTTACCAGGAAATCTCAATTACAGATGGAGAGACTGGCATCAACTGGGAGTGTTTGCCCAGTCGAGGTGGAGCGTGACAGTTTAGATGTCGATGGGGGCCAGTTGAACTGAGCCTTGAAATGTTCAGCCCAACGGTCAAGACGGCGTTGCTGATCGTGAATCAGTGTGCCATCGGATTCCTTAATTACCTCACTTACGCCTATTTTCCTAGGGCCCATATTTCTAATTAGACGGAAAAGATTGCGATTATTATCCATAGCCGCAGCTTTCTCTATCTCGTTACACATGTCTACCCACCACTTCTCCCGGTCACCCCTCAGACCCTTGACGATCTGGCGTTTGAGGTATTTGCGCGCTATGTCATATGTGACATCGGGATGGAGGGTTCTGCGAGCATCCAGCAGGGCAGCCCAGGTCAACGACATCCATTGTTTGTGTTTTGAGCTTGCGACAGGGTCCGACGTTGTTTTTATCGATAGTTGCATAGCTTTCTTGATTTGTTTCCAGTTTTCATTGGGTCCTTCGGCTGTGATTGAGCTGATGGGCGATCGGAGGGTTAAGCTTCACAGGCCGATTTTCAGCAATTGCTTATGATGTATCCATTGTCGATGGCTCTTTTGCGGCTGCTTGCCAGGTGTGAGGAGAAGTTGGCTCCTAGCAAAGCGTGATCCAGCGCAGTGAAGAGATTGGAGGTTCCTATGTAAGGCGGTGTCATTTCAAGTCCGAGAAGTTCGTGTTTGACAGGAACAATCCGTGGTCAGTGCAGAGTTGAATCAGGTGATCTCCATTGTCCGTCCGGTTGGGTGAGACTGCATTTGGTTCACCAAGAAGCCCTTCTGATTCGTCCAGGGATTCGACTTGAGCATTGGGGTATCCAGCGATTACCACGATATCCGTTGATCAGACGCTTTGGAGTAATTGAGAAAGGTTCTTGAAGAATTCATCCTTGATTCCCGGTGTATTGTTATTGGTCGGTGCATACACCGACACGACGCTTCGTTCTGTAGCTGTTGACCCATGCTGAGCCAGTGAGACGTACAGCGCACAGTCGGCTACTGACTGGAATCCAGTCAAACGGCGAGCGCTCAGCCTTGGCACTAAGCGCAATCCCGACACCAGCAACACCGTG